>JANAVB010033616.1:3338359-3638359 GCA_029216955.1 Iris pallida
AATCTGGGCCATTAATCTTGAGTATGATGAATCTGGGCCATTTAATGTAGATTGCACCAAATCCTATCAGTAATTAATGCTGATTGGAATAAATCTCTGTGATGATGATTTGCTGATGTCTGCGAATCTGAATGAATAAGTTTAATCCATTCTCCTGCCACGTATCCCAGATTATTAGGATTTGACCCAATCTTTGATTGTAGTAAATCTAGGAATTTGATGGCTTTATGACACATGTCCTGGGAGTCACTGAGGGGATCTGAGCCGCATGAGGATTGGGCCGTATAAGGATGGAGCCGCATAAGGATAAAGCCACATAAGGATTGAGCCGCATAAGACCGGCCACGTGTCAGGGCTACTTGGAGAGTGGCCCCCGGACCTTCGGACCACATGATAATCTGGGCCACATAATGGATAGAGAGCCGCATGGGACGGCCTCTGCTTGAGCCGCATGGAGATGGTCCTCTTGAGCCACATAGGGCTGTTTCGATCCGGGCCGCATAGGACAACTTCGGCCTGAGCCGCACGGGGAGTCTCCGCTCGGGCCGTATATGACTGTCCACGTGTCTAGGCTGCATGGTATTTTCTGAATCTCGGGGGATAGGGTCAGAGATCTCCTTTGTTTCCCTAGGAGTCTGTCATTATGACAGAGTCATAATTACATCTTTGTGTCAGGGTTGTCACTTTGTCAGAGCTGTCAGCCGTCAAAGTAATTAATGCAGTGTAAGGCGGAAGGCAGAACTGTTTACAAGCCACGTGTCTTCTCTTCTGAGCTGCATGGGACGTCTTGAGCCGCATAGTCCCTCGTGCCGCATGAATCTTTGAGCCGCATGGGCTTTCTGAGCCGCATGGAGTTTCCGGGCTGCATGGATCTTTCTTTAGTATTTTCTATGCTTCTACAATACCCCCTTTAAAGTTTTTAATTTACAAAATTGAAATACTTTGAATAAGAAGCATGGTTGTGTGCAAGCTCTACTAGCCGTATAAGGGGTCCTGGCCGTATGGAAGTCTTGGCCGCATGGAAATTTCGGCCGCATGACCATTTGAGTCACATGGTTGTTTCAGCCGTATGGCCATCTGAACCGCATAGGCTCTTTGCCACATCATTCTGCCATGTGTACAAATCTTTTTGGGGCAGGCTTCCAAGAGTTTAGTCTTTAATTGGCTAGTTTATCTCAATAGCCGAAGAGTCGATCACGTTGTACGAATCGTCGGTCCGTGGTCCTCCTTTTTCTGTCTATAAATAGAAGGATATTTGGGCGGACTTCTCTCTTAGACACTTCTTTGACTCAGATTCCTATCTTATTTTCTTCCTCTGACCGTCAGACAACAATGGCACCTAGGGCTTCCAAGGCTGTGAAGAAGGCTATGGCGAAGAGTAAGAAATCGGCTTCGTCTTCGACTGTCGCGCCCTCCGTTCGTCTTGACGTTCACGTTGCCATCAAAGGTAATGACTGTATAGAAGATTGAATACTTTGAAACCCTAACAGAGCCTGCTCTGTTGCATACTTCGTGCACAAGCCTTTGATGCGAACTTTTCAAATTATATGGTCTGCATACACATTCCATGACCGAGCCGTATGGGGGTATACCCCATGTCCGAGCCGCATGAAAGTTGTCTTGAACGAGCCGTATAAATATTTCTAAATATCTTCTGATTGTGTTCATTTTCTTCGTCTTTGGTTCTTGCAGTATCTCCACCGAATGCTGAGATTGTAGTGACAGAGGAGCCTCCGCCTCCTGTCATCAACCAGGGGTCTTCCTCTATTAAGGAGGAAGCGATGAAAGAAGAACCGATGCCTGAGGGGGATGGCATCCTTCCAACTATTGAAACTGCTGAGGGTGGCAGCGCTGGGAATTCTGATTCTCCTATTCTGGACGAGGATCTTCTTCAATTGCATCATTCATATGTAAGGTGGTTGAAGGAATGGTATACGCGCTTCTGCAACTAGGGTTTAGGGGTTTCTCGTAAATGTCTATCTTTTGTCCGTAGTCTTTGTTTTGTTTTGCTTTACTTCTTGTCTGCATGAAGAACCATTTTGACTTGCTTGTAGTCGTGTGGATGTAACCGATTTCTGAATGAATGGAATATATTTGCTTCACTCTTTTGCTTTGAAATGGTCATCTTATTGGGACATTTTGCGTGGACCTATTGTCCCTAACGTACCCTGGTTTTGGATACGGACAATAAGTTTAAAAAGGAACTAACATACTTACTCAGAGGTACTGAGGACATGGTGAGCATGAGGGTTTCTTTGACGGAGCCTTGCTACTCAGAGGTAATGAGGACATGGCATGAGTGGGCTCAATGAAGGGGGTACAAAGAACGACTCAGAGGTAATGAGGACATGGAAGTTCTATGTAGAGGGGTGATTTGTTTTTGGCGGAAGTGGAACGACTCAGAGGTAATGAGGACATGGCCGTTTTTGGAAATTTGTGGATCTGTTACCCTTTTTGTGCACTGGGAGTGCGGGTAGTGGATCATGAGGGAGAATCTCTTCTAGGAAGAAAGTTCAGAGATATGATCATACATGACTTACTATCTGAAAGAGTGACCGGGATGTGAGTTTAGAGGCACCAGCGGATACATGACTCGATAATTTGGAATATGGTGAAAGTGTGAGTTCAGCGGCACCAGCGGGTACATGACTCAATAATCTAGAATGTTGTGGATGTGAGTTCAGCGACACCAGCGGGTGCTTGACTTGATAATCTAGAAAATGTTTGTGGATGGTGAGTTCAGCGGTACCAGCGGGTATGTGACTCAAAAATCTGGAAAATTGTGAGGGTGAGTTCAGCGGTACCAGCGGGTACGTGACTCGGTGATCTGGAAAATTGTTGTTTAGACATAATATTTCTTCTGGAACTTGCCGTTGACGGGCAACATAAGCAAGTCTCCATTTTATTTTGCGAGGCGGTAAGCTCCGTTGGAGAATACAGCCTCAATGATGAATGGGCCTTTCCATTTTGGCTAGAACTTGCCGACGGTCTTGTGAGTCATGACCATCAACCTCCGAACTGCCAGAACGAGATCACCTACTTGGAATGTTCTGATTTTAACCTTCTTGTTGAAGGCTCCAGAGATGCATGCTTGGTATAGATCGATCCTTTGCTGAGCCAGGAGGCGCTGTTCATCTAAGGCCTCTAACTCTTGAAGCCGACGACGGTAGTTATCATCCGTCATCAATTGGTAAGTATGGGCGAAGCAGAGTGAGGGTATTTGAGTCTCCAATGGGAGAACTGCCTCACTCCCGTACACCAGGGAGAATGGTGTATTCCCTGTGGCTGTTCGGACTGTGGTACGGTACACCCATAAGCATTCACCAAGCTTCTCGTTCCAGTCGCGTTTGTTGGACGATACGAACTTCTTGAGTAACTTGATGATGGTTTTGTTACATGCTTCTTCCAATCCATTTGCTGCTGGATTGTATGGTGTCGAAGCAATATTCTTGATGCGGTGCTTGTCGCAGAACCGATAGAAGGCGTGACTTGCAAACTGTGGACCATTATCATGGATGATCCTTCGAGGCAGTCCAAAGCGATAGATGACATGATGCTTGAGGAAGCTGATCACGTTTGAAGTCTTCACTTCTGTAAGTGGGACATCTTTCGCCCATTTGGAGAAGTAATCTGTTATTGCGAGTATGAAGCGATATCCTCTGGAGGAAGGTGGAGTGATTGGACCGATGATATCCATTCCCCATGCTTCGAATGGCCAGGACGCCACCGTCGGATGTAGAAACTAGGATGGCTGGTGGATGAAGTCCGCGTGGACTTGGCAAGCTTTGCATTTTCTTGCATAGTCTATCGCATCCGCCACCATTGTAGGCTAGTAGTAGCCCATTCGGCGAAGACGGTCTTGCAATTTAGGGCCAGGTTGATGGGCCCCACAGACACCGTCATGAGCTTCGCGTACGGCTTCTTTGGCTTCTGCGTTTGACAGACATCGAAGCAATAATCCATCATAGGATTGGCGATACAGCATTTTCGTCTCTGTATCGTAGAAGAATCTGAGAGAACGCCTTCTGATGGAAGTGGCTTCCTTTGGGTTCTCGGGCAGGATGTCGTAGACTACGAAGTCTATGAATGGTTGTCTCCAGTCCAGCGCTTTGTCGACCGTCTGAGCGGAATAACTTACCACAAACTGAACGTTGTTCTTGGGACAGACCAGTTCGTGGCCTATCACATCCACCGATTGATGAGCATAGTTTAGAACCGCTAGGGAAGCGGCAAGGCCAGCTAGGGCATCGGCTTCGATATTTCGGAGTCTGGAAACATGTTCGATGAAGAACCCCTCGAATGATGAGATGATGTCGATCGCTATTTGGTGATAGGGAATCATGTCTTCGTGGCGGACTTAGTATGAGCCCCGGATCTGATTGACGATTAACTGAGAATCGCCGTATGCTTCAAGGTATTCTACCCCCAACTCTCTTGCAAGTTGGAGGCCAATGACCAGAGCATTGTACTCGGCCATATTGTTAGAGCAGGGTTCTGTGAGAGAGTAAGCGCAATTGATCACCAATCCGGAAGGGGACACCAGCACCACCCCGACTCCGACGACGATGTTGCCCTTAGGTCCGGTTCTCAAAGCACCGTCGAAGAACATTCGCCATATATCGTCGTGAGAGGTTGCATGCGAGTCGGCGACCTCATCTGGGATTTCTTCATATATTCTGGACGACTCGGAGCCCGGGTGGGCTGCCAAAAAGTCTGCCAGGGCTTGACCTTTGACAGCCTTTTGTGGAACGAAGATCATATGATAGGGGGACAGCAATATTGCCCATGTAGCGAGGCGGGAGCTGAGTGCCCCTGGTTTAGTCATGAGGACCCTGAGAGGGTTGACTCGTGAGATCACATGTATGGTTTGTCCAGAAACATAGTGCCGCATCTTTTGAATGACGAACACCAGGGCGAGGCATTCCTTCTCCATAGTAGTGTATCGGTGCTCTGGCCCAACCATCATTCGACTGAGGTAATATATGGCTTGCTCATGTCCTGCATCATTGTTTTGTGCCAGCAGAGCCCCGAGGGAATGTTCTATTGCTCGTACGTAGAGCAGGAATGGTTTTCCAGCAACCGGAGCTACCAGGACTGGAGGGTTCGACAAATATTCTTTGAGGCTGTCGAAGGCACGTTGGCATTCTTCGTCCCATAAGAATGAGACGCCTGTAGAAGCATGAAATTTTAGAACCAGAAAGTCTATGCACCAGACTACATGTGTCAAAGCTTGGACAAGGTACTTCACAGCAAAAAGCAACAAATATAGACATTGAAAGAGGACTTTTTATTTAACATATAAAAGTCTATTACATGTCTAAGGAAGATTGCACAAAAGAGAATTTCTACAAAGAAAGGATCCTAAGTCTACAAGCCAGCAGCCATTATGCGCCCTCAAGTAGGCGCAGCAATCAACATGCGCCCTCAGCCAAGCGCATCCCACCATGCGCCCTCAACAAGGCGCATCCTTTCAGCAGCTCAGTTATGTGCATCCCCAGTTATGTACATCCCTTCAGCAGCCCAGTTATGTGCCATCCTTCCAGCCAGGCTCACCTGGCCGAGCAGGACGAGGGTGGCAATTAACCCCCGCATCCAAAAGCCAAAGGAAGAGAAGAGCACCGCAATCGACCTGCGGCTAAAGGAGCAGCTTCCAACCAGAATGGGCAACACGCACGCAGAGAAGGAGCTCGCCAAAGCTCGAGGAAGACGGTCAGGGCACCGTAATTTCGATCTACGGCTCTTTCGGAGTAACAGAAATGAGGCCCGTACATCCCTATCTTTAGATGCAACAGGCACCTTCCGCCTGCCTCGGAAGCCCTCGACTCCGTCTTTTGGAAGTAACAGTCACCTTCAAGTGCATCGACGAAGATACTGCGTCGCATCTTCACCCTCGGGAGCATCTCGTCGACAGAATGCATTCGAGCACACAAGTTCATGTTGAAAAGACGTGAGAGAACAAGAGGCCAACCCTCTCTCCATACCACTATTTATAGGCCGGGCAAATCAAACCCATGTGCCAAGTGGATGGCTCTCCGAATTCCGTGCAATGAATTTGCATTAAATGGATGAACCGGACGCTTCGAATTCAGCCATCAAAACTACTATTTAAAGCACTCGAAGAACGTAACAGTTGCACCATCAAAGACGTCTCATGAAGCGGATGCGCCGGCCAGACCGCTCATCACACTGACGCGCCCTTCAGTACCAAGAGCTTCACAGGAGATGTGCCCCCATGCGTCCCCATGCGCCTAGTGGAACGCCAACCGACATGCCCACTCAGCTGTCTATTGAATGTCACAAACATTAAATGCTGAACTGACAGAGTTGGCAGCACGCCTCCTAAAGTCTGAGCAGTCGACAGCTTTTTCAGAAGACGAAGCGTCGCCAACGTCAACATCATTATTACTCCTCTCCGACGGCTACTGCCACGTGGCCACCCAACCAGCTCGCATGCGCCTCCGCGGCCATACGCCCAGACGTGCATATGCCTCAAAAGCTGTGCGCCTCAGACTTTTCACTGATCTCTAAAGACAGAAGGAAAGTCACTGTCACAACTCTGCATGCGCCTCAAAAGCCGTGCGCCCCAGATTTCTTCCTGATCCCAAAAGACAGGAGTAAAGTCACTTCTGAAGCTCTGCATGCGCCTCAAAAGCCATGCGCCCAGAATGGTTCGTGACTCCTAAAGGTTACGAGCCAAAGTCTTCTCATGCGTCCAATCTCAGGCGCATCCAACCAGATCATTCCCTCCACCAAATCTGAGATCTCCGAGCCATGGGTCCTTTGACTCAACTCATCCAAGATCTCAGCAACAGAAAGATCTTCTTCTCTGCTACGTGTCGGTTCACAACAACAACATGAAGAAGTCAACCCCCTCGATCAGGGCGCATCGTTCATGCGCCTCCATCAGCAATCAACACGTGGCATCCCCGCGTACAGGCGCATCCTACATATGTGCGCATGAGCAGCCAGCCTGTAAAACTATAAATAGAGGGATCATTTCCTTCTTTTAGACACACACGGACCAATCTACGTGCATACATATCAACCTCTACAGCGAACAGACAGAGACTTCACACCACCAGAGAGGCAGATACAGACACTCAACGTCTTCCTCCTCTCAGCAAGCTCCAGCACCCAGAGCAATCCAGACCTTCAGAGAACCGATAACCGTCGTCAGATCGTCAACGGAGTCAACATATTACCACTCACTCCATCGGCACAAGGGAGCCAGATTAAACAAAAGTGTACTTCTAGGACTACATCTAAGTCCTATATTGTAACACTATTCTGTTTGTATTGAAATTTGCAATCAAAGAATTTTAATGGCAAACAAGCTGGCGACTCTGCTGGGGACCTCTTTCTCCTCCATCGAGAAAGCTGTGTCGCAGTCCGACGACGTGAAGGTGGGCTCCTCCCACAGGACGCTGGTCGTACGCCTCAATCAACAGGCGTATGAGGAGTTCATATCTGAAGGCAGTGCGAGTCCTTCGAAGCGGCTGCCGAAGCCGAAGAAGACCCGTCGAGTCTGGGTGTGCAAGGTCGACGCCTCGGGCACTACCATCGAAGGGGATGCGCCAATCCGGCCTTCCCTTCCTGCTGACGTCCTCAGCAACCAAGATGAGCCCGCTGGTGCAGCGCATCTCTCGAGGAAACGTGCGGCTAACCACGTTCCCCAGCCATCTCCCTCTCAGGCGAGGAAGATGCGTCGACGGAGCAGGGGCGCAGCCAATGCCCTGTGCATCACCTCTGATGCGCCACAGAAGGTCTCTGTCTTTGACAGACTCACTCGCTATAGTGGCGAGGAGAATTTGGATTCTGAGTACTATGCGCCCCAGCGGCCTGGTACGAAGAAGTCTAAGGCAGCACGGGCCATGCGTCCCAAACGTGCTATGCCAGCAACAAGCCAGAAGCATGCGCTCACAATCATACGCACTGCTGATGGTATGTTGTACAAGGTCGACTCGAGTGCTGCAGCGCCGAGAACGAGCCGAACTTCAAAGCCCTTGTCTCACTTGGGCGCATCTACTGCATGCACAACCAGGTCGAGCAAGGCAAATCCAGTAGTCTTGAACTCCCGCGCCTCCTCCGGTAGTACGTTTGAGGTCTGTTCAAGTCGCTCCAAATGCTGTGGTTCCCCCACTACTGATCGGGATGCCTGTTTGGTATTAGATCAGGGGGCACAACACTTACTTGACCACCCCGGCGCTTGGCCTTGCCATGCGCTTGAAGGGGATGCGAAGGTGGCACTCTCCTCCAATGATCTACGTAACGTGATTACTCACAAGCGCCGATCAAGAGAGTTGACTGACAAGCACGATGTGCCTCTTACGGGGCATACTTGTGCTGTGGTCACCATCAACTGCTGTTGCAAAGCGGCAGTCCCACCAAGGCAGTCGGTGTTCCAGCGACTGCAATCATCGACACTCCTCCGACGTCGCCTCGGAAAGAAGCTGTCAATAGAAGAGGAACCAATGGTTGCTTCATGCAACGTGATCTCCAACTCCTCGTCAGTCCGAAAGGCGACTGGCAGTCTCTCTTCCTCGTCCAAGAGCCAGTCGAGGAAAACCAAGACAACTGTCTCATCCTCCGGAGTGTTCGAAGGCACTCGAGCGAGGAAAAAGTTCTTGGAGGAAGCTGGGGGTAGTCAGACCCTTGTCGAGCCTCCTTCCGAAGACGAGTGTGTCCAAAGCACACTTGGGGCAGATACTCGAGGCGAAGTCAGCCTCCCAGAAGCCCCTGAAGACGAGGATATCCCCCAGAACATAGCTGGGGGTAGCTTAGCATCTGCGGACCCGAGTTCCGGAGACAAAGAGGCCCTTCAAGACGGAGCTGAGGGTAATCAGGCCCTTGCAGATGCGCCTGTGGTGAATGTTCTCCCGAACATAGCCGGGGGTAGCCCAGATGAAGCTTCAGGAGAGGCAACTCCCCTACAAGGGAGTGAGGCCGAGAGTGAGGCCTCAACCCATCCATCAACTCCGGGCCGTGTCATGATAGTAAATGTGACTGAGGCTGATGTCGAGTCTGATGCGCCACCAACGGACCTTGTCCGGCGTATAGATACTCTGGAGGGAGAACTCAAAACCCTCTCTGCCTCCATACAAACACTGACTCAGGCAATATTTGAGATACGGTCAGCTTTGACCAGGACACCTTCTGCCGATCCCGACCCAGGGGCCAATGGAGAATCGAGTGTACCCCTTCAACGGGTATCCTCGGACGCAGATCGTCGAGAAGCACCTCGGACGTCGGAGCCCTCAAATGCTCAATATCCGGTGGTGCCACCTTCCCCGACTCCCAGCTCCACAGAAGATGTGGTCGAGATGATCAGGGACCTGCGCGAGCGCTTTGAGTCCAAGACGAGACAAGAGAAGCGCCAAAAAATGGGCATCCCCCAGCCTTATCCTCTCGAGTGGAACAAGGTGGTTTATCCTCCAAAGTATAAACCACAAACACTGACGCCGTACGACGGGAAGGACTCTCCTCGTCGCTACCTGACGTATTTCCAGTCTCAGACGGGACACCTTCCGAAGAAGGACGCGCTTCTTACCAGCATACTTGTTGGGGCACTGAAAGGAGTGGCGTACGACTGGTACTGCAGCCTCCCCGACAATTCAATATCTTCCTTCGACGACCTGACGCGCCTCTTTCTCGACCGTTTCTACGACGGCAGAAAGGACATGACAATGGCGTCCCTTATAGAGATACGCCAGAAGGAGAAAGAAACAGTTCGAGTGTTCATCGAACGCTTTCGACAGGCCTGCTTCAGACTGCCCCCGGGCATGCCAGAACATGTGCTTCTCTCCTCCTGCACCATGAACATGCTGCCTGTAGTCAAGCTCTGGCTCAACTCTACTCCTCCTTCCGACTGGAGCTCCTTGATCATTGAAGCAGAAGCCACGGAGAAGAAGGCAGCCAACGCTCATCTTCTGGGAGTCAGTTTCCCTGCCTTCGAGGACAAGGGAAAACGGCCTGCAACTAACAACCCCTTACGAGAGGCAAAGGGGAAGCAGGCATTGACTGTCAATGCCTCAAAAGGTGCATCAGCACCTACTCAGAAGCCTCCACTTGCACCGAGGCCGAAGGAAGTTTATTCGTTCAACGACGAAGGCACCCTGCAGCTCTTTAAGATACTGAAGCAGGGCGACAAGATCAAGCTTCCGGACCCTAAGCGTCCCGATGAGGTTGGGAAAGTGGACAACCCGAGGTACTATCATGACCATCGATTTGTCGGACACCCAACCAAGGATTGCTATGTCCTCAAGAATTACATCCAGCGCATGATTAATGCGGATGTAATCTCCGTCGACTACGAAGAGAAGACGGTGTCAGCCAACATGGTGTCACTCCAGTTTGGCACCCTGCCGCCGACTACAACACAAGATGGCGTCGTCCCCATCCCTAAGGCGACAATGGAGGTGGTTAACCTACCACCTACCCGTGACAACGTGAGTGGACTCATCCTACTCACCACAGAGATCCTGTGGGTTCACCCCGATCTCATCTCCGAGGTGACTCAATCGGAGGTACGCCCTACCTCCAAGACCAAAGGCAGGAAGATCAAGTCTTGCCGCATGGTCTCTTCTTCAGCGGAAGAGGCACTTCCTGTGCCGATGCATTCACAACAGAACGCCCAACCCGACGAAGCTGCCGTCGAGGCGGTGCCTCCTGGCACCGTCCCTACTGTCCAGGACGAGGGCCCGTCTAAGCCCTCAGCAGCCAATAAACAGAAGCAGATAGAGGCCCGCTTCGATCGGCCTCTACGAAAAGAGAATGCTTCGGGGCTAGCCAAGCCCCACAACTTCGATATACTGGCGCAACTCGCCAGTACTCCTGCCCGCCTATCGCTGTTCGAGCTCCTCCGTCTTTCTAAAGACTCCCGAGAAGCTCTCTGCGAAGCTCTGAAGGATGCTGAATCCTCTCTCAGTCAGGTCAAGCAGCCGGAAGATCTTCCGATTGTGTGCAAGCACTGTCACTGTACGGAGGAGGTTATTCCCAATATAACCTTCATCCAACAGGACATGTTGCTCAAACACAATCGACACAATAGGCCGCTCTATTACACAGGGTACATCGTTTCAGTCAAGGTGAAGCAGATTCAGATCAATCCGGGGTCTTCCCTCAGCATCATCCCGAAGACGCTGCTCTCAACACTGGGAATCCCAATGTACCGACTGGCGCCCTCCAACACGACAATCAGTGGTTTCAACGCCAGTAAAAGCGAACCACTGGGCAAAATAAGATTAAGGTGCCACATCGGTAACCTCAGAACCGAGGTCACTTGTTATGTCGTGGATGCTGAAGTCAACTACAACATTCTATTGGGTCGCCCATGGCTGCACGAGTACATGTGTTGCCATCGATGCTCCACCAATTTATGAAGTACGTGTCCACCAACAACGTTATCCGTACGGAGTTCGCGGATATCGACCCCTTCAAAGGGATTGAAGCTTACTTCACCGATGCCGACTTATACAAGTCACCTGACGAGGAGGAGGCCAATGATGCTGATGACGAAGCAGAAACAGCAGCAGAGCCGGACATGGAGCCTGAGGTCACTCTTGATGCTCCTTTGAAGATCTGACTCAAAGGCAAACCGCCTCAGAAGTTGCCCCCCATGAGCATTAAGCTATCCAGGAAAGCACCAGCTGCTCCTGAAGCTCCCCTGAAGATACGGCTCAAGGGAAAGCCGCCTCAAACATCGGCTCCCCTTGTGGCAAAACTACAGGAGAAGGCACCAGGCACCGGAGGCACAGCAGAGGCACCTCTGAAGGTGCGTCTTAAGGGCAAGCCGCCGCCATACCAGCCGTCGGAGAAGGCTCATGTAGTCCTTTCCTACTCCCAGATCAACGCTGTAGTGGACCCTCCCGATCCTACTACAGTGCTTACAGATGAAGAGCTGAGGGAATATATCTCGGCCGATGTAGATGCCCCATCCCTCGACAATATAATCCCACGAGATAAAATCTCACATTTTATCAATAATAGAGTGTCTTTTAATTATTCTAGTCTTCCATATTGGAATGCCATGTATACATTAGATAACGCTCTACGGTCGTTGCAAACACAAATAACGACCATTCACCATGTAAATCGAGTAGTCCCGTCCAAAGGGGTCTGTTACATAGTCCCACCACGGAGTCGAGACAAAGAATCCATCATCTTTGGCAAGGTCGAGCGTCATCAAGACCTCCCGCCACTCGAGCTAGAACCAGATGCCGACAGAATGCAACTCTATCGGTACACTGACAAGGCAAAGTACCTCATCCAAAAGATGGGTTACGACCTAAAAAGCGACAAAGGCCTGAACTACGGCAAAGGTCGACGTCTCCCTCTCCGGCTTCCAACACCTAAAGGAAAGCCGCAGGACTACTACAACAAAACTCGACGGGGGGTAGGCTATGTCACGCCGCCGTCAACGCCAGAGAGTTCAAACGCAGAGGAAGTTGAACATTCTCACTCATCTGAAGCATCAACGTGGGATTCCGATGCCAGTATCGGATCTGTCTTCAAGAGAGTGCTGTCGACCAATATGACATCTGCACAATCTCAAAAAGAAGAAGGCGAAGACCAAGCGCCGGAATTCTTCAAAGAAGAACCCTGGGCTCAATGCCTGGGACAATAATGGGAGTCTCGTTTTAAATTATGTGAACCTCCCACCGAAGACGAAGTCGAGCAGATCGACCTTGGGGATGGATCTTCTTCCAAATCCATCCTCGTCAGCAAAAGCCTCAAAGGAGAAGACCGAGAATCTTTAATCCAGCTGGCTAAAGAATATATCGACGTCTTCGCCTGGAGCTACGAAGATATGCCGGGACTTGATCCCCAGATTGTGATGCATAGGTTGAACATCTTGCCTGATGCCAAGCCTATCAAGCAACAACAGCGGTGCTTCCGTCCGGACATCATGAATGCCATCGATCAGGAGGTAGACAAACTCTTGACTAGCGGCTTCATCCGTAAATAGCAACATCCAGACTGGGTAGCCAACGTCGTCCCCGTCACCAAGAAGAATGGGAAGATACGAGTCTGTAACGACTTCAGAGACCTCAACTCTGCTTTCCCGAAGGACGAATTCCTGCTTCCAATCACCGACGTGATGATCGACAACACGTGTGGCCTCGAGCGCATGTCTTTCATGGACGGGTATTCGGGCTACAACCAGATCAAGATGTTCCCCGATGATACAAAACATACGTCATTCAGGACTCCAAAGGGCATTTTCTGCTACACAGTGATGCCCTTCGGCTTGAAGAATGCTGGTGCGACATACCAACGTGCTATGAGCACCATTTTTCGTCAGCATCTTCGCAAGACAGTCGAATGCTATGTCGACAACATCGCAGTCAAGAGCCGCCTCAAATGAGATCACCTGCAAGACCTCAAGACAGTCTTCGACCTCATACGGGCGCATCAACTCAAGATGAACCCCGCTAAATCCTTCCTTGGGGTTTCGAACGGAAAGTTCTTGGGCTTTATCATCACGGCAAAAGGCATTCATGTCGATCCAGAGAAGACCAAAGCAATTCTTGATATGGACCCTCCGAAGAATCTTCGAGACCTACAGGGACGTTTGGCGTACATCCGGAGGTTCATAACAAACCTTTCCGGCAAATGTCAACCCTTCACCCAGCTCATGAAGAAGGGAGTCTCTTACGTCTGGACAGAGGAATGCCAAAAGGCTTTCGACGACATCAAAGCCTACCTGACGAGCCCTCCAGTTCTGGTGGCATCCGTCGCTGGCAAACCATTCCTGCTCTATGTCCCTGCCATGGATCATTCCCTCGGCGCCCTGCTAGCTCAAAACAGCGACACAAGCTATGAGCAAGCAATCTACTACCTCAGCCGAACCCTGATCGGGGCCGAACACCGGTACAACCCCGTTGAAAAGGAGTGCTTGCCTCTGGTATTTGCCATCCAAAAGACTCGTCATTATGTCTCGGGCCAGACAATTCACGTCATTTCCCGAGTCAATCCGCTCAGGGTCCTCATGATGAAGCCAGGATCACTGAACTCCCGGCTATCCACATGGGCAATCTTGCTAACGCCATACAACATGGTGTTCGTTCCACAGAAGGCTATTAAGGGTCAAGCTCTGGCCGACTTCTTAGCTGCACACCCCATCCTGGAGTCCTCAAGACTCTATAAAGACATCCCGGATGAGGTCCAAGAATCAAACGTCACCAAAGAAGGCTCCGTCTGGCGGATGTTTTTCGATGGCGCTTCAAGAACAGGCCCCAAAGGCCAAATCATCGCAGGAGTCGGGATGGTACTAGTCTCCCCCGATCAGCTGGTCATCCAGCGTGCTTACTCCCTTTCGAAGCCGTGCTCCAACAACGTGGCCGAGTACAACACGCTCATTATGGGACTCCAGCTAGCACAACAGCTGCGGGTAAAACATCTGGAAGCCCACGGTGACTCAAAGCTCGTCGTAAATTAGATCAGAGGGCAATACGAGGTTCGCCATGAAGATCTGATCCCCTACCATGAAGTTGCATTGAACATCATTTCAACCTTCACCGGGTTCTTCATCGAATACGTATCTCGTCTACAAAATCTAGAGGTCGATGCTCTGGCTGGCCTCGCAGCCTCTTTGGCGGCACCCCTCAGAACTCAATACTACGTCACAGTAGTGGGACGAGACTTGGTCTGCCCTAAAAACAACCTGCGCTCACAAGTGGCCCACGCCATGTCAGTAGGTGCCGGTGTTAACGTCCGGGACTGGAGATTCCCGTTCATCGACTTTGCTGTCTACGGAATTCTCCCAGAGGACCCGAAAGAAGCTGTCTCGGTCAGGAGACGCTCTCTTCGATTCTACTATGATACGGCTACTAAAATGCTGTACCGACGCTCCTACGATGGACTTCTCCTTCGATGTTTGTCTAACGAAAAAGTAGCCGAAGCCCTTCGAGAAGCTCATGATGGAACCTACGGGGCCCATCAGCCCGATCCTAAGTTGCAGGATCGACTGCGACGCATGGGCTATTACTGGCCAACCATGGCCGCTGACGCTGTTGAATATGCTAAGAAGTGCCATGCGTGCCAGCTTCATGCAGACTTCATTCATACACCGTCCGAACCACTACATCCTACAGTCGCCTTCTGGCCCTTCGAAGCTTAGAGAATGGACATTGTGGGACCGATCACCCCTCTTTCATCGAGAGGATACCACTTCATCCTAGCAATCACCGACTACTTCTCCAAATGGGCAGAAGCAGTTCCTCTGGCAGAAGTGAAAAGCTCCAGGGTGATCAGCTTCATCAAGCACCACATCATCTACCATTTTGGGGTACCCCGGAGGATCATCCACGATAACGGTCCTCAGTTCATCAGCCATGTCTTCAGCCGATCCTGTGACAAGAATCGTATTCAGAACGTGGCGTCAACCGCCTACAATCCGACAGCAAATGGATTGGCTGAGGCATTCAACAAAACCATTGTCAGGCTACTCAAAAAGGTCATGTCATCTAACAAACGTGACTGGGATAAAAAGCTTGGCGAATGCCTTTGGGCTTACCGTACAACGGTACGGACCCCGACAGGCAACACACCATTCTCCTTAGTTTACGAGAGCGAAGCGGTACTGGCTCTCGAGATTCAGATACCCTCACTCCGCGTAGCAATCACAAACCAACTCACAGAAGAAGACAATCAACGTCGTCCTCTGTGGAAACTAGAGGCACTTGACGAAAAGTGTCTCCTAGCTCAACAACGCATCGAACTCTACCAAGCAAGTATATCACAGGCTTTCAATAAGAAGGTCAAGCAGAGGACTTTCCAAGTTGGCGACCTGGTTCTGGCAGTCAGGAGGCCGATGGTGTTAACTCACAAAACACCAGGAAAGTTCGAGCCCAAATGGGAAGTACCTTTCATCATCGAAACGGTATACTTAAACGGTGCTTACCGTCTCGCCAAACCCAATGGGGACTTGTTCATGATGTCCATCAATGGCAAGTTCCTAAAGAAGTACTACTCTTGACATCTTTTCAAATATGTACTTCTATTCCACAAAATCATACGCTTTCGGAACCCAGTTGTTCCGTAGCATCTTCCAGTAGAAGGACAACCACGTCCACATCACCTCTGAGTTGTCCCTCTACACCCTACAAGACAGAATCTTATGCCCCGTAAGACTACGCTATCCTTCATGTTTACCACGTCCACATTACCTCTGAGTAAACATCCCGTACAAACAACCCCCGCATTGCCGTACATCGATCGCAGAACTTCTACGTCCACATTACCTCTGAGTAGTTCCGTGCATCTCCCAGAGTCATTCCTACCACGTTCATAACACCTCTGAGTAGGAAGATTCTATCATTTGAACCCCATATTTGCCACGTCCACATTACCTCTGAGCAAATACATTGGGTCCTTCAAACTTATTATCTGTATCTGAAACCAAGGTATGCAAAAGATAATAGGTCCACACAAATCATCAAAGTTCATGGCAAGCAAAAATGAATGCATCGCAGGAAATGGTGTACTTCTTTATTATTTCTAAAAAAAGGGGAGAGTAAAGGATTACGCTATCCCCAGCAATAGTTGCAAAAATACAAAAAGCAGAGACTACAAGCCCTAAATATCCCCAGGGTTGGCGGAAAGCTCTATAATTTGGCGTTTCAAGTCTGTCGCCCGAGTCTCCACAGTCGCCAAGACTCGACGTTCAGCTTCCTGAAGCATCGCCTCGACAGCCTCAGCAGAAGTTTCATTCTCGTACTTCTCATCAAGCTGCTGTCTCTGCTGAGCCAGGATAAGAGCTCGGAGAGTGAAAGCTGCTTCCTCCTTCTTGAATGCTACATGTTCAGCCCAAACACGTTCAGCGTCCAATAGGAGTCGGGCCCGCTGATCCTCAAGGCGACGCATCTGCGCGTCAATCTCTGCAATATTTACGTCCAGTGCAGCTCGCGTCTCTTCTGTCTCCCGTGTAGACTAAGATAACCGCTCCACTGCAGCTTCAGTCTCAGACACTTCGCGTTCCCAGACACTCACAGTGGCCTGGTAGGAAGACACAGTCTCGGCGAGCAACTTCTCCTTCTCCGCATCTATCAGGACGGAGAGGTCATTCCGCTGGATGTGCCCGAATTCACAAAGTCCCTGGTCCAACTCAGCCACCGTGGCTTCTAGAATGTCGGCCATATGCTCGTGGCCCGGGTGAATATGGATCAAGTTGATTTGAGGCAATGCCAGAGTTCTTGCCGTCGCAAAGCTCCCCTTGGCGTCCATCACTGCCAACACCCCCCTCTGTAGCATTTTGTACACTGCCTCAACGATGAATCTCACATATTCATCTGCGTCCGCCAGTACCTGTGGTGTCATGACAGAAGTTAGAGGAGCTACCCCAGTTGGCGGACCGCAAAAAGACCCGCCAACCTCAACCTGCGAGGCTTGAACCTCGGCATCAATAGGCTCTTCATCAACAGGGACTGGAATACTAGCCCGAGGAGCCAAGGGAGCAGAAGGAGCTGGCACAGGTGTCGAGATAGTACCCGAAGTGGAAGGAGCAATAGAGGGTTCCATCACACCCTTACCCTTTCCGAACTTGGAAGTACCGCCGATGTCAGCGACCACCTCTTCAGTCTCCAACGCGCTATCAACAGCCAATACCTCCCCTCGTGGAACGGAGAGATCAACACTTATCTCCTGACCCGCCCCAGGAGTCGGGACCGTCAGACGAGTCTCTTCATCAAATCCCTCTACAGGGACAGGATCTGTCACTACCTCCTGATTGGTAGCCACCTCAGCTTCCGCCGCTGAGTCTGGGGTAGGGCTCGGCAATGATGCAGCCGACCCCCCCTTATCATAACAAGAAGGGGAATCAACCCTTCCCTCTGTTCCAACCATCTCTGTTGCCCCCGCAACAGGCTCTTACAACTCTGGAGCAACGTCATCCGAAGACGACGAACTCCACCCCACATCATCGCCAGGAAGCCTCGTGTCTGCTGGACCCTCGGCATCCAAGGCCCCAGCCGCGGCCTTTATCATCGCGGAAGCTGCGGCATCCTCAGTTTCCCTTCTAACATAATCCGGGGATGCTGGAATCTCCACGACAACAACATCCTCCAGATTCTCCTTTATAGGAGACATCATAGTCGGTGGGATTCGCACTTCAAACGAACCCGCCATCTCCTTTGGCCTGCTCCTACCAGATTTTGGAGTACGAGGCTTTCTTTTTAGCGGCTTCTATACAAAAGGGAAGCATTGATTACATAAAATATTGAACCCAAACTAGACTATGTGGGGCACCCTTACCTCTGTAGATGCTGAATCCGATGACACCGTCGGTGACGATGTCATCTTTAGTTTTTTTGACGCAGGAGATCCAGCCCCTGCATCTGTACGTCGTTTCGGTTGATCAACCGAAGGTTCATCCAGACCCACTGGGGATGCGATGGGGGCACCGTGTTGACCCACCCCTGGTGGACGGTGTGGTCGAGCCCTAGCCGATACATGCCCAGTTACCGCTAACGGGGTGCCTGCAACGAGACTTGTCTCCCTATCATACCCGGAAGGCACGGCAGCCATAACACAGTAAAACTTGGCGGCTGAGTAAAGAATGGGCGGCCGCGGATCCTGGGCAGACAGCGTAAAGCGAGCTCCGGTACATCCAGCATTATAGTAATGCCAAGCTCGTGCGACAACCAGCAAACTTCCAGCATACCCCAGGGTGATACTGGGATTGTCCAACATCAGCTGCGCATAACCGAATTTACGTGTAAAGCGGCTCGATAAATACGGTTCTAGGAAGCACTGATTCCTGTTCCGGTACACCAGGTTGGATGGCCGAATATTCTGCAACCAGCAGAATTCCCACGGAGGCAGAGTGGTGGCATCTTCACCTGAATCCCTTAAGTCTACGTTTGCCTCAAAACCTAAGAAGATCGGACCAACTTTGGTGATCTTCCATCCCTGAAGATGGGATAAAACCCTTATGCAAATAGGGACGCCAGTGTGCAACCAACTCCTCTGGTGGAAACGGCGGAGGAATGCATCTCCGGCCCTGTAGTCTGCTTCTGAACCCGGACTCATTACGTTGGGCTGGTATAAAATTAACCACCCCATTAAATAGTGAAAAGCCAGTTCAGTACGCGGGAAGTTATCTTTTCGACCTGTCACCCTTATTCCCCGTATTTCTCGTATTTCGTATTTATACTCGTATCTGGATTTTGGCATATATTTTTATTTTTCTCAACTTGTGGAATTTCGGTATTTTTCGTATTTTGGGTTTTGGCATGGCCCGGTTTTAATTGGTTTGGGTTGGTTTGGTTTGGTTTAGTGTGTATTGGAACACCTTAGCCTATGCTCCACCCTCAACAAACCATATCCCACCCTCTTTAAAACTCCACCAACTTCTTCTCTCTCCTCATAAACCTCCATTAATTTTTCTTCTTCTTCTCCTTCCTCCACACAACTCTCCACACCCATAGGCAAGTGCACCTTGCCACCACATGAGAACCCTATTTTATTTGTCCATTTGCTAGATTAGGACATGGTGATCAACATTAGAACTTGGCATTTTGTGATTTGGAGTCTCCATTGTTCTAAATCTAAGTTTTCTTTATTTTTGGATTTACATGGTTTTGATCTATTTAGGTTGGATTTTTATGGGTTTTGATATTTCCATATGGAAGAGAATTCAATTTCACCCAAGTTAGAACTTTGGAAATCCGGATTTGAAGTTCGGATGGCCAAGTTATGAACTTTGAAGCTTTGGGTTCAACCATGGAGTTCTTGTTGGTTTGGAGAAGACAGTGAGCAGTGTGCAGAGCTTTTTAGCTTACGCTACTGAGCTGCGCGTGCTCTTTAGCGCAGCGTACGCAGACTTGGGTACGCTTCCTGTTGGAAGCGTGTCTCTTGCGTACGCAAACTTTGGTACGCTTCCTGTTGGAAGCGTGTCTCTTGCGTACGCAGACTTGAGCGTGCCTTGGTACGCAGACTTGAGCGAGCCCTGGTACGCAGACTTGAGCATGCCCTGGTATACAGACTTGAGCGTGCCCTGACTTGAGCGTACGCATGACCTGAGCGTACGTTTCCCCCTGCGTGCGTGCTTTTGCACATACGCTGCTCTCCTGCGTGCGTGCTTTTGTGCGTACGCTGCTCCCCTGCGTGCGTGCTTTTGCATGTATGCTCCCCCTGCGTGCGTGCTCTTGCACGTATGTCCAATTCCCCGGCCCCTTGCTTAAACCCATTGGCTCTTGGAGGATTAGTTTTATTTTTCGACTTGGTTTCTCTTTTGTGGATTGGGTTTCCATAGATCTTGTTCAACACATCATGACTATCTCGACCCGACATGACCTAACATGATTTGCAAGTAATTGTTTATGACTATTACAGTTTTCGAGATTTTTCGTGAATTATGATCCTGGTATTCTCTGAGCTCCTTGCTAGTGACCCAGTGGAGTGCACACCAAACTTGTAACTTGTAATTAATCCTTGTGACTTGATAACTTGATAGTGGCCCGTGGCGGCGCACTCCTGACTTGTAGCATGACTTGATAACTTAATGCTGTTGCGACGGCTAACTTAGCTTGACCTGCCTTGACACCGTGGGTGGTTCTTTCTTTCTTGCTTATTAAATCCACTTGTCCTGTCTTGCATCATGTCTAGGATGGGACTCCTGAGTACCACGGTCAGGGGTACCTACCAAAATTGATTAAGGCTAATAACTAGAATAACACAGTAGTCATGAAGAGATGACACAGCTACAGGCAATCCCGTTACCTGGGCGCTCTTGGGATCTGTAGCCTGCCGTCGAGTAGGGCACATTTCCAGTACACCGTTGTGTGTTGCCCCCTCTAAGTCACCTAAGGGTATATTTGTCTCTCGGGCGATGTACCCACCAGAATTCAACCCCTAACTTTCGACCTGGGTAACCTGGATGGTCTGCAGGGCTTGTGGCTGTGAAATCATCTCACTGCATCTTGTTAGTAATTAGGTCTGTGATAACTCTAGTTAGTTAAAGTAGTAAGCTGTAGTATCTGCTTGGCCGTGATTGATTGAATAAGGTATAACCAGTCTAGTCATGTCTTGATCTAGTACAAGATTGCTTCCTGTCTTGATTTCTTACATTATTATCTTGTCGATAAATGGTGGGAAACCAAGTTCTGTTCAGATGAAGGGTTACAACCCCGGACCTTGTTTGATTTACGGGTTGTAACCCGACTATCGGAATAGTTCTATGGTTATCTCGTCGTATATCATCCTGACATGTTTTATAAATTCTAGTGTTAATATTAGATTTTCTTGTGCTAATTGCTGGCTTTTGTTCTTATTTCGTGGCCCACTTGTGGCACTTGCTCTTTCTGGGGTTGACCCAGCTGGTTTTGTGTGGCCAGATTTCGGAGCAGCTCCCGAGGATATACCAAGCTTCCAGCCCAATGGTGACAACTAGACGGAACCCGGGCCAAGAGTGGGTTTTCCTTTTTGTCTTGCCCACTTTATTGTAAAACTATTCTTTTGAGGTATTTAGCCGACGAGCACCTGTTAGCTCGATGCACTTTTACTTACTGTCTGCCTACGGGCTGTAAACATGATTAACAAATCCTAAGGTTGATCATGTACGACTAAACTCTTGTTAGTCTTAATATTTTGTAACGACTAGCTTCATGATCAGCTGAATATGTAATATTTGGGATGCCTTATTATTGTATATTTAATGATCATACATCTTACGACCTTACTTACTTGCTTGTGATTGAGACATTAGGCTTGTTCATGACCATAAGAGACTATTGGCTTGTAGTAAACCCTCATATATCTAGACAGCCGTGACCGTATATCGAGGTGGTTTCCATTTCAATATACGTAGCTGGCTATGTCTGCCCCCGCTCTCCAGTGTTCTGGTTCTGGGGCGTGACATAGTTTAAGTGGTGGCCCATGCAGGTCTTGTAAATCAAGATATGTGGGGGTTTACCAGATAGATGTCTCAGTCAGTACTCGTCCTTGATCTTTGTTCATCTCCTCTGAATCCCTGGATTCTTGCCCTGATCCTGTGCTCATATCATTGATCTGTTCTGGTCCTTTCCTTATTGTTCCCTGTGTCGTCTTCTTCAGCGGCACTATACCTGGTCCTACCGATCAACGAGGTGGAGCATTTCTCGCGGATCAGCAGCAACCCGGAGATCAAGCCCAGCATTCCGGGGTAGCCTCTAGAGTTGTGCCTACTAGAGGAGAGTCACCAGTTCGGCCCGTCCAGCCCATAGAGCCAGATGATGGTACCTTAGTAGGCCTCATCAGAACCTTGATAGCTTCCCAGGATCGTCGAAGTGACGCCCTGCACCAGACAGTTCAAGATGCTTTGACTAGAGGCGGTCATCCAGGGAACCAGGCGACAAACAGCTTCAAGCGATTGAACCCTCCTTTCTTCGACGGCAGCGAGGATGCGATTGCCGTGGATGCATGGCTTCAGGATACCGAAGTGATTCTGGAAGCAGCTAGGACACCTGAGAATGAGAAGGTGGCGGTGGTACGCCTGCAGTTGTTGGACTTGGCTCGCAGTTGGTGGGCGGCATAAGCCATGGGATTAGTGGCACCCATTGCTTGGGCAGTGTTTAGAGAGAGATTCCAGACGAAGTACTTTGATGCTGTGGCTCGGTACGACCTGCAGACCAGATTTACCAACTTGAAGCAAGGAGGCATAACAGTCGACAGTTATGCATCTGAGTTTTCTAGACTCAGTAGGTTTGCCCCCACCTTGGTGGCGACCGAGTTTGATAAGGCCCAACGGTTCCAGCAGGGACTGCATTTGGAGATCTTGTTGGCAGTAGAACAGTTCGAGCACCAGAGGTTCGATGCAGTCTTGAGAGCAGCTAGGAGGCATGAGTATACCTCCCAGAGGATCGTGGATAGGACCGGAGGTAGGAAGCGGTCCCACAGTCAGATGCACCAATCATCAGCTCCAGCCCCGGCAGCTAGGGGATTGACCATTGGAACTCCGAGGCGGGCGGCCTCAGTAAAGTTGGTTTAGCATTCGACCCCGACGTACCCGCAGCAGCAGAAGCAGAAGCAGACTTCCGTGATGGGATGTTCTCATTGCGGGAAGCCAGGGCATGTGGTGGCAAACTGTCGCAGGGCAAAGGGATTGTGCCTGGCTTATGGAGCAGCAGATCATAGGATAGGGGCTTGCCCGAATAGGGGTGGCTCATCAGCATCCAACCCTTTTAGCTCTTCGGTGAGAGGACCGGCCCCAATACCAGTTCAGCAGCAGCAGTATCAGTCTTCGAGGCCCTTGACGCCTCAGTCTCAGGCATTCCAGCAACAACACCCCTAGCAGTATGCACAAGCCCAGGCTCAGCTCCAGAATAGGCAGAGAGGTTTCCAGCAGAGGGGACCAGCAGCCAGAGGGCAAGGTTAGGCCATGATGATGGCTATGGAAGAAGAAGTTGCACCAGGTGAGGTTGTGGCAGGTACTATTCTCATTAACTCCTCTCCAGCATCTGTATTATTTGATTCTGGTGCATCGCATTCATTCATGTCTGCACGATTCGCGACACGGATAGGATTGAAGCCCGAGTCATTATCAGTGAGGCTCAATATACTTACTGGTAATGGTCTTATGGGAGTAGATCGAGTGTTTTCCTCGTGTCGGGTCGTAGTTAGCGGTAGGGAGTTCCCCACTAGATTCATAGAGTTTCCTATGGCAGACTATGATGTAGTCCTAGGTATGGATTGGTTGAGGAACCAGGATGCTAGGATAGACTGCCATATTGGCAGAGTTGTCTTTAGTATCCCCGGCGAGCCAGAGTTTTCGTTTTCCAGAGGCACAGTGGAGCCATCTTTCCCAGTATTGCGGATGGCAGTAGCAGCAGTGCAGTTACACCGGATAGTTAAAGAGTTTCCAGATGTCTTTCCAGAGGAGCTTCCAGGGATGCCGCCAGAGAATTGAAAGTTTTGTACAAGATGATTGAAGAACTGAGGACCAAGGGATTCATCCGTGCTAGTGGATCGTCTTGGGGAGCCCCGATGCTTCTTGTGAAAAAGAAGGATGGTACGTCCAGGCTATGTGTTGATTATCGTACCTTGAATTCGGTAAAAATCAAGAATAGATACCCTCTTCCGAGGATAGATGACTTGTTTGATCAACTCAGAGGGGCTTCAGTGTTCTCGAAGATCGACTTGCGGTCGGGATACCACTAGATCAGAGTCAGAGAGCAGGACATCTCGAAGACAGCATTCAGATCAAGGTATGGACATTGGGAGTTCCTTGTTATGCCCTTTGGAGCGACCAATGCAACGGCCGTATTCATGGACCTCATGAATCGCATTTTTATGCCTTACTTGGATCAATTTGTGATCGTGTTCCTAGATGACATCCTGGTCTACAGCAAGAGTGAAGCAGAGCATGAGCAGCATCTCAAAGTCGTCCTCCAGACGCTTAGGGAGCATCAGTTGTACGCCAAGTTTAGTAAATGCGAGTTCTGGCTCGATCGCATTTCGTACTTGGGTCATATCATTACCCGAGGAGGAGTGGAAGTGGATCCCCAGAAGATTGTGGCTATCGAGTCATGGCCGGTACCCAGCTCAGTGGCAGAGGTTCGCAGCTTCCTTGGATTGGCCGGCTACTACCGACAGTTCGTTTCAGATTTTACAAGGATTTCAGCGCCGATGACCCAGTTGACCCACAAGGATGTGTCGTTTGTTTGGACAGCAGAGTGTCAGGAATCATTTGAGAAGTTGAAGCAAGGTTTGATAACGGCTCCCATTCTCATCCTTCCAGATGGGACCGGAGGATTCACGGTTTATTGTGACACTTCAGACAGAGGATTGGGGTGTGTCTTGAAACAACATGGGAAGGTAATATCTTATGCGTCACGTCAACTACGTGATCATGAGAAGAATTATCCGACCCACGACTTGGAATTGGCGGCGGTAGTGTTTGCTTTGAAGTTGTGGAGACACTACATGTACAGAGATAGAGTGGAGATCTTTACTGATCATAAGAGCCTGAAGTATGTTTTCACCCAGAAGGACCTTAATATGCGGCAGAGAAGATGGCTCGAGCTACTGGTGGACTATGATGTGGATTTGCAGTATCATCCCGGGAAGGCCAACGTTGTAGCAGATGCATTGAGCAGGAGAGCCGGAGTTTATTTCCTGACGGCGTAACCAGAATTATTGGCAGATCTTCAGAAGATGGGAATTGAAGTGGTTCTTCCAACCAGCGTGGCATTGATGGCCAGTCTACAGGTTCAGTCCAGCATAGTTGAGAGAATCCGGATGGCGCAGTCAACAGATTCCAAGATCCAACGACTCATAGCAGAATGTGAAGCAGGAAGAAGGCCAGAGTTATATATCCATGAAGACAGTACACTTCGGTACGGCACTCGTCTTTGTGTACCCAGTAGAGATATCAGACATGAAGTTATGGCAGAAGCCCACAGTTTACAATATTCTATTCATCCGGGTGGTACGAAGATGTATCGTGATATTTGTCAGCATTTCTGGTGGAATGGCATGAAGAGGGAGATAGCTCGATTTGTCTCTCGGTGTTTGGTTTGCGAACAGGTTAAAGCTGAACATCAGAGGCCCGCTGGACTTCTTCAATCCTTACCGATCCCAGAATGGAAATAGGAACATATAACCATGGATTTCGTGACCGGATTGCCCAGATCTCCAGCCGGCAGAGATGCTATTTGGGTAATTGTGGACAGGCTTACCAAGGTGGCACACTTTCTCCCATTCAGAGTTGGACAGTCGACGGCGCAGCTAGCAGAGATGTATCTCAGGCATATCGTCAGGCTTCACGGTGTGCCAGTCAGCATCACCTCGGACAGGGATTCAAGATTCACATCACACTTTTGGCGCAGCTTGCAGAAGAGTTTGGGGACTCGCCTTCAGTTCAGCTCAGCTTATCACCCGCAGACGGATGGTCAGTCAGAGCGCACAATCCAGACTCTTGAAAATATGTTGAGATCTTGTACCCTTGACTTCGGGGGTTCATGGAAGAATTATCTGCACCTGGTGGAATTCTCGTACAACAACAGTTATCAGGCCAGTATCCAGATGGCACCCTTCGAGGCTCTTTATGACAGGAAGTGCAGATCCCCGCTAGCATAGGACGATGTCGGGGAGAGGCAGATGCCCGGACCCGAATTGATTTCCCAGACGGTTGAAGTGGTCAGAAAGGTCAGAGATCACCTCCGAGTTGCCCAGGACCGCCAGCGCTATTGGGCCGATGCTCATCAGCGACCCTTAGAATTTATTGTCGGCGACCATATATTCCTTAGGATCTCGCCTAACCGCGGCGTCATTCACTTTGGCGTGCGGGGAAAGCTTAGTCCTAGGTATATAGGGCCGTTCGATATTCTAGAGCGAGTAGGAGATGTATCCTATCGTCTCGCTCTTCTGCCGTCGCTAAGTGAGGTAAATAATGTATTCCATGTGTCCCAATTACGACGGTATATTCCGGACCCAAGCCACATCCTAGACCATTCAGAATTGGTTGTTGGTACCAACCTTTCGTATGAGGAGAGGCCCGTATCTATTTTGGACCGGAGGGAAAGATACTCAAGAACAAGACTATTAAATTAGTCCGTGCTGCTTAGGGTCATCACTCTCTAGGTGAATCAACGTGGGAGCGTGAGGACGACATCCGATCGCGATATCCCTACCTGTTTGACTCGTGAGGTATAATGTCTTTCTTATGCCTTACGTTTTCCCTTTCTTGCTTGCATTGTATGATTGTATGATTGAACTGCTTAGTATAGCTTGTCTGTGCTTAGTGTAACTTGTCATGACAATCTCTAGCTCCTTGGTTAAATTTCGAGGACAGAATTCTTTTAAGGTGGGTAAAGTTGTCACCCTCATTCTCCGTATTTCCCGTATTTCATATTTATACTCGTATCTGGATTTTGGCATATATTTTTATTTTTTTCAACTTACGGAATTTCGGTATTTCTCGTATTTTGGGTTTTGGCATGGCCCGATTTTAATTGGTTTGGGTTGGTTTGGTTTGGTTTTGTGTGTATTGGAACACCTTAGCCTATGCTCCACCCTCAACACACCACATCCCATCCTCTTTAAAACTCCACCAACTTCTTCTCCCTCCTCATAAACCTCTATTAATTTTTCTTCTTCTTCTCCTTCCTCCACACAACTCTCCACACACATAAGCAAGTGCACCTTGCCACCACATGAGAACCCAATTTTATTTGTCCATTTGCTAGATTAGGACATGGTGATCAACATTAGAACTTGGTATTTTATGATTTGGAGTCTCCATTGTTCTAGATCTAAGTTTTTTTTATTTTTGGATTTACATGGTTTTGATCCATTTAGGTTGGATTTTTATGGGTTTTGATATTTCCATGTGGAAGAGAATTCAATTTCACCCAAGTTAGAACTTTGGAAATCCGGATTTGAAGTTCGGATGGCCAAGTTATGAACTTTGAAGCTTTGGGTTCAACCATGGAGTTCTTGCTGGTTTGGAGAAGACAGTGAGCAGTGTGCAGAGCTTTTTAGCTTACGCCACTGAGCTGCGCACGCTCTTTAGTGCAGCGTACGCAGACTTGGGTGCGCTTCCAGTTGGAAGCGTGTCTCTTGCATACGCAGACTTGGGTACGCTTCCTGTTGGAAGCGTGTCTCTTACGTACGCAGACTTGAGCGTGCCCTGGTAGGCAGACTTGAGCGAGCCCTGGTACGTAGAGTTGAGCGTGCCCTAGTACGCAGACTTGAGCGTGCCCTGACTTGAGCGTACGCATGACCTGAGCGTACGTTTCCCCCTGCGTGCGTGCTTTTGCGCGTACGCTGCTCTCCTGCGTGCGTGCTTTTGTGCGTACGCTGCTCCCCTGCGTGCGTGCTTTTGCGTGTATGCTCCCCCTACGTGCGTGCTCTTGCACGTATGCCCAATCTCTCGGCCCTTTGCTTAAACCCATTGGCACTTGGAGGATTGGTTTTATTTCTCGACTTGGTTTCTCTTTTGTGGATTGGGTTTCCTGAGATCTTGTTCAACACAGCACGACTATCTCGACCCGACACGACCTAACACGATTTGCAAGTAATTGTTTATGACTAGTACGGTTTTTGGGATTTTTTGTGAATTATGATCCTGGTATTCTCTGAGCTCCTTGCTAGTGACCCAGTGGGGTGCATACCTAACTTGTAACTTGTAATTAATCCTTGTGACTTGATAACTTGATAGTGGCCCGTGGCGGCACACTCCTGACTTGTAGCATGACTTGATAACTTAATGCTGTTGTGACGGCTAACTTAGCTTGACCTGCCTTGACACCGTGGGTGGTTCTTTCTTGCTTGCTTGTAAAATCCACTTGTCCTGTCTTACATCATGTCTAGGATAGGACTCCTGAGTACCACGGTCAGGGGTACTTACCAAAATGGATTAAGGCTAATAACTAGAATAACACAGTAGTCATGAAGAGATGACACAGCTACAGGCAATCCCATTACCTGGACGCTCTTGGGATCTGTAGCCTGCCGTCGAGTAGGGCACATTTCCAGCACACCGTCGCGTGTTGCCCCCTCTAAGTCACCTAAGGGTACATTTGTCTTCCGGGCGATGTACCTACCAGAATTCAACCCCTAACTTTCGACCTGGATAACCTGGATGGTCTGCAGGGCTTGTGGCTGTGGAATCATCTCACTGCATCTTGTTAGTAATTAGGTCTGTGATAACCCTAGTTAGTTAAACTAGCAAGCCGTAGTATCTGCTTGGCCGTGATTGATTGAATGAGGTATAACCAGTATAGTCATGTCTTGATCCAGTACATGATTGCTTCCTGTCTTGATTTCTTACATTATTATCTTGCCGATAAATGGTGGGAAACCAAGTTCTGTTCAGATGAACGGTTACAACCCCAGTCCTTGTTTGGTTTACGGGTTGTAACCTGGCTATCGGAATAGTTCCATGGTTATCTCGTCGTATATCATCCTGACATGTTTTCATAAATTCTAGTGTTAATATTAGATTTTCTTGTGCTAATTGCTGGCTTTTGTTCTTATTTCGTGGCCCCCTTGTGGCACTTGCTCTTTCTGGGGTTGACCCAGCTGGTTTTGTGTGGCCAGATTTTGGAGCAGCTCCCGAGGATCTACCAAGCTTCCAGCCCAATGGTGACAACTAGACGGAACCCGGGCCAAGAGTGGGTTTTTCTTTTTGTCTTGCCCACTTTATTGTAAAACTATACTTTTGAGGCGTTTAGCCGACGAGCACCTGTTAGCTCGATGCACTTTTACTTACTGTCTGCCTACGGGCTGTAAACATGATTAACAAATCCTAGGGTTGATCATGTACGACTAAACTCTTGCTAGTCCTAACATTTTGTAACGACTAGCTTCATGATCAGCTGAATATGTAATATTTGGGACGCCTTATTATTGTATATTTAATGATCATACATCTTGCGACTTTACTTACTTGCTTGTGATTGAGACATTAGGCTTGTTCATTACCATAAGAGACTGTTGGCTTGTAGTAAACCCTCATATATCTCGACAGCCGTGACCGTATATCGAGGTGGTTTCCATTTCAATATACGTAGCTGGCTATGTCTGCCCCCGCTCTCTAGTGTTCTGGTTCTGAGGCGTGACACGACCTCGGTCATGAATCACATTTCCTGCGAACTCGCGTAAACTTCGCAGTAAATTACATACCATCGCGGGGAGTAGATCCAAGCGTCGGCCAAAGACCAACTTCACCGCTGGCAGGATCAAGTGCCGGGTCACTCTCTCTACAGAGTCGGATCCGCCCGGGAAGACATAATCCCGAAGCCAAACCATGAGATACGCGACCAATACTGCTTTTGACGACATTCGATGAACAAGATGCCAGAAACAGCTGTAGGAGCGTTCATCAGACTGCTGGTCCTCGTTTTCTCGGGGATTCTTTTCAACTAACCTGCTCATCTCAGAGAGCACTTCGCTACGAGAGAGCGCCGGCAGAGTGGAGAATTGCGAGGGATCCCCCTTGTCTTGCCTAAAGACGTAATCCCTCCAAGCGGTCAGATGAGGCTGCAATCCGCCCTTGTCCCTCTTCTGCATATAGTAATGATGACTAGCCACTTCCTTAAAGACGGCCGTCATCTCCTCAGCCTTGTCCCCCAGGACTTGAAACTCTTCGTTGGTCGGAAAATACTCTTTATAGGGTTCCGATCCCCAAGGGAGCTTTGATACCTCATACATCTCATGAAGTGTGAGCCCTAACTCCCCCACCGGAGTAAAAAAGGTCCCGGTATGGATATCAAACATCTCCAAGAGTGCGAGGAACAGATGCCTGTTAATGTCAACACCTGCTTGGGTGGCACGAATCGCGGCAGTCAGCCCAATTTCTCGGAGCTCAGTCTGGAACCGCGACAAAACCCAGAGTGTCAGTTTATCCCATTTGGAAGCATAATGACACCAACCCTTTACCCGAAACTCTTCTTTCGGGTATGAGCGTTCCATCAACAGCATGCGATGTGCAAAAGTCAAGGCACTATAGGCAAATGTATCAAGGAGAACATCACTGTAAATGCTCCCAGGGCGTAGAGTCCGCCAGGTGAAAGAAGACCCAGACCGCACTGCGGTCAAAGTATCCTTCTGATCGGAAGTTGAATCAATTTTGATGATGCCAGTCACCGTCCCCCCTGAGAGGGAGTAAGATCCCAAGACATCCTCCTCTTGGAAGCGAGACGACAGAAGGCCATCAAAGGCCATTGACGTTCAAGTTGCTTAACGGTCATATGCACTCCTTTTGCTGTAAAAAACCAGTCTTCCTTGACCTTCAACACTGTTGCTTCAGTAGAAGTAAGGCGGTCCCCAAACAGGAACTCAGGCTTCAAGAAGATCACTTTATCAGATGTGGCAGATTTCAAAACTCCACGCTCCATCATCCGTTTGAGGAACCCATACTGCTGTTCCCGGATTTGAGTCATTCTCTCGGGATGCTGGTCCAGCATAATAGCGGCTTGAGCAGGATTCATCACTTCCTCGTTATAATCTACTCCCGTCTGGCAGAGGGCAGTATCCAAGAGCACTTCACTCAAGAGCGGGATAGGCATCGACACTAGCAAAGATTCGAAAAAATGTTAGAAATAACAAAGGAATCTGAGTCTTATCAAAAGCGCATAGCACGTCCGAGAGCCTCGGCGCATCATCAGGGTCTAAACCCAGGCGCATCAGCAGCAGAGCTTTGGCGCATCATCAGGGCGTGTATCCATGCGCATCAGCAGTGCTTCGGCACATCATCAGGGTCTAAACCCATGCACGACAGCAGTAGAGCCTCGACGCATCTTCAGGGCTTAAACCCATGCGCGTCGGCGGCAAAAACCTCGGCATATCATCAAAAGACTCAAGGTCTATGTGTGTTGGTGTACGTAAAATGAAACTTACCAACCACCTCCGGCCGAACTTCGACAGGCCGACGGGTAACATCGGCTGCGGCAGCTTTCACAGGTTCTTTTCCTTTGTCCTTGCCAGCACTGCCGCGAGGAGTCTTGGGAGCCATTTCTTTGAGAGAAGAAAAGTTAGGGTTTTTGAAGAAGAACTCTAAAAAAAGCAAAAGCAAGGAGAAGAAGAACTCTCTCTCTCCATCTCTCGCCTATTTATAGGTCTTGGTCGCACGCGTGAACCGATGATGTGTGATCTCAGCCGTCGCCTCGGATTCTGTGAAGAGATAACCACAAATAAAACCAAAAAAGATCATCATTAATCTTTTTAGGTTACCGAGGCGTCATCATTTGCACTAACTAAGCGGAGCATGCGCCCAGCACTGACGCGCGGAGTATCTATGTGCCCTGACGGTCATGCGCCTCCACTACCATGCTTCTTATTCAAAGTATTCCAAAACTTATCCAAAAGTTTTGAAAACTTTGAAGGGGGTCTTGTAGAAGCATGAAATTTCAGAACCCGAAAGTCTATGTACCAGACTACATGTGCCAAAGCTTGGACAAAGTGCTTCACAGCAAAAAGCAACAAATATAGACATTGAAAGAGGACTTTTTATTTAACATATAAAAGTCTATTATATGTCTAAGGAAGATTGTACAAAGGTGAATTTCTACAAAGAAAGGATTCTAAGTCTACAAGCCAGCAGCCATTATGCGCCCTCAAGTAGGCGCAGCAATCAACATGCGCCCTCAGCCAGGCGCATCCCACCATGTGCCCTCAGCAAGGCGCATCCTTTCAGCAGCTCAGTTATGTGCATCCCTTCAGCAGCCCAGTTATGTGCTATCCTTCCAGCCAGGCTCACCTGGCCGAGCAGGACGAGGGTGGCAATTAATCCCCATCCAAAAGCTAAAGGAAGAGAAGAGCACCGCAATCGACCCGCGGCTAAAGGAGCAGCTTCCAACCAGAATGGGCAACACCCACGCAGAGAAAGAGCTCGCCAAAGCTCGAAGAAGACGGTCAGGGCACTGCAATTCCGATCTACGGCTCTTCCGGAGTAACAAAAACGAGGCCCGTACATCCCTATCTTTGGATGCAACAGGCACCTTCCCCCTGCCTCGGAAGCCCTCGACTCCGTCTTTTGGATGTAACAGTCACCTTCAAGTGCATCGACGAAGACACTGCGTCGCATCTTCACCCTCGGGAGCATCTCGTCGACAGAATGCATTCGAGCACACAAGTTCATATCGGAAAGACGTGAGAGAACGAGAGGCCAACCCTCTCTCCATACCACTATTTATTGGCCGGGTAAATCAAACCCATGAGCCAAGTGGATGGCTCTCCGAATTCCGTGCAATAAATTTGTATTAAATGGATGAACCGGACGCTTCGAATTCAGCCATCAAAACGGCTATTTAAAGCACTCGAAGAACATAACAGTTGCACCATCAAAGACGTCTCATGAAGCGGATGTGCCGGCCAGACCGCGCATCACACTGACGCGCCCTTCAGTACCAAGAGCATCACAGGAGATGTGCCTCCATACGTCCCCATACGCCTAGTGGAACGCCAACCGACGTGCCCACTCAGCTGTCCATCGAATGTCACAAACATTAAATGCTGAACTGACAGAGTTGGCAGCACGCCTCCCAAAGTCTGAGCAGTCGGCAGCTTTTTCAGAAGACGAAGCATCGCCAACGTCAGCATCATTATTACTCCTCTCCGACGGCTACTGCCACGTGGCCACCCAACCAGCTCGCATGTGCCTCCGCGACCATGTGCCCAAACGTGCATACGCCTCAAAAGCTGTACGCCTCAGACTTTTCACTGATCCCTAAAGATAGAAGGAAAGTCACTGTCACAACTCTGCATGCGCCTCAAAAGCCATGCGCCCCAGACTTCTTCCTGATCCCAAAAGACAGGAGTAAAGTCACTACTGAAGCTCTGCAGGCGCCTCAAAAGCCATGCGCCCAGAATGGTTCGTGACTCCTAAAGGTTACGAGCCAAAGTCTCCTCATGCGTCCAATCTCAGGCGCATCCTACCAGATCATTTCCCCACCAAATCTGAGATCTCTGAGCCATGGGTCGATGACACGTGTCCTTTGACTCAACTCATCCAAGATCTCAGCAACAGAAAGATCTTCTTCTCTGCTACGTACCGGTTCACAACAGCAACATGAAGAAGTCAACCCCCTCGATCAGGGCGCGTCGTCCATGTGCCTCCATCAGCAATCAACACGTGGCGTCCCCGCGTACAGGCGCATCCTACATATGCGCACATGAGTAGCCAGCCTGCAAAATTATAAATAGAGGGATTATTTCCTTCTTTTAGATACACACGGACCAATCTACGTGCATACATATCAACCTCCACAGCGAACAGACAGAGACTTTGTACCACCAGAGAGGCAGATACAGACACTCAACGTCTTCCTCCTCTCAGCAAGCTCCAGCACCCAGAGCAATCCAGACCTTCAGAGAACCGATAACCGTCGTCAGATCGTCAACAGAGTCAACGCATTACCACTCACTCTATCGACACAAGGGACCCAGATTAAACAAAAGTGTACTCCTAGGACAACATCTAAGTCCTATATTGTAACACTGTTCTGTTTGTATTGAAATTTGCAATCAAAGAATTTTAATGGCAAACAACGCCTTTCTTCATGAGATGGGTGAATGGTCGACATCGCCCGAAGAGGTTAGAAATGAACCTCCTGATGTAAGCTAGCCTCCCTTGGAGGCCTCTGAGTTTGCAGAGATTTTTCGGGGGACCCATCTCCATAATTGCCTTTATCTTCTCAGGGTCTACAAGGATACCCAGGGCCGTGATGATAAAACCCAAGAACTTCCCGCTGGATACGCCCAGAAATGACTTTGTAGGGTTCATTTTCAAATTGTGCGCTCGCATCAGGTCGAATACTGTTCTCAGATCCTGCAGATGGTCTCCCTTACAGCGACTTTTGACGACGATGTCCTCAACGTAGCACTCCACCGTCTTGCGTAAATTTTCTCTGAAGATGATACTCATGGCTCTTTGGTATGTGGCGCCCGTATTCTTCAAACCGAAAGGCATGACTGTGTAACAGTATGTGCCAATCGGTATTCTGAATAATGTATGCTTTTCATCGTCAGGAGACATCTTGATTTGGTTATACCCCGAGAAGCCATCCTTGAATGACATACGTTCGAAGCCGCATATGTTGTCAATCATGATGTCTATGATGGGGAGGGGGAATTCATCTTTGGGACTTACCTGATTCAGATTGCGGAAGTCGATGCAGATTCGAATCTTCCCATTCTTTTGGAGGACCGGAACTATGTTGGCGACCCAGTCAGGATGTTGCTCCTCACGAATGAAGCTACTGGCTATTAGTTTGTTGACTTCGGCTTCGATCGCATCCATGATGCCCGGGCGGAAGCGTCGCTGTTGTTGTTTGACTGGCTTTGCATCTGGCCGAATGTTGAGTTTATAGAGAGCAATATCGGGATCTAACCCCGACATGTCTTCATAGCTCCATACGAACACATCAATATATTCTTTGACAAGTTCCAGCAGCGATTCTCGCTCTTCGTCTGTTAGGCTTTTACTGACGAAGATTGGTTTTGGAGAAGATTCGCTACCGAGATCCACTTGTATAACCTCATCTTCAGTAGGGGGTTCTCTCAGTTCGAACCGCTTTTCCTATTGTGCATCCAACTGTTCGGTCCACGGCTCTAGCTCGAGGATTTCAGGAATGTCTTCATCATCTTCATAAGCGTCGACGAATGCCATGTTGACTGACAGGACTTGTCTGAATATGTCTCTGATGCTGGCATCCGAGTCAGAAGTTAGTGACCCGGTTGAATGTGATTGCTAGTCACATTCTTTATCTGAACTCTCAGGGGTCGTCGTGGGTGTTACATACCCTAATCAACATCGAGTTTTGCTATAGTAGTTCCGTAGTTTGCCAGCCGGGACCGGTGGCTTCAAAGGTAATCGTCGCCCGGTGCCGTAGTTCAAGCCTGGCGTAGTCTCCAGATCATATCCCTATTTTTGTATGAGATATTTGGATTGGGGGCTGTAAAGATACAGAGGCAGTCTCCCAGCATCTGACCCAAGGTCGACTTCTTCTATGGTGAAGGGATGCGGATCGTCCTTCCGGCTGAAGATGATTGGATGATCCCCTCCCTCGATTATGCGGTAAGCGTCTTCCACTGGAATAAGCTGGATTGCGGTGTGCACATTTATCACCTGTGTGTGTAGGTGAGTGCCTATACCATGTTCCATAGCATACATTGTACATAGCTTATTGAGCTCGAGGTAGTTCAAAGATAGCTCTTTATTGATGAAGTAATATATCTTTTCTAGGGGGATTACATCATCTGCGGAGGGAACATCAGTGTGGGCAGCAACATACTTGGCTAGCTCCGGTTCCTCTTCGGCTACCCCCTGTATAAACGAAGACTGAGAGGACAACCTGGGCAGCTTGATCGTTAGAGGTTCAGCTGGTGGAACAGAGCGTAGAGTTGTTGGCAGGCTAGCGACCCCCAGCTTGGTGCTCGATGCCGGGCGGGGAGTGGTTGGTTCGCTAGAAGTCCCAGACCTTGCATCGGGGTGACAACCCTTCTTGGGAAGGCGTATCGTCATCGGCTTATCGGAGGGATTGAGCTTCTCCGTTTGCGGCTGGCCGACTCTCGGCAGCCTGATTGTCAGTGGCTCTATTGTGGGTCTTGGCATTTGGCCAGACCTTGGCAGCCGAATTACCATCTGCTCTTCTTACGTCGAGAGGCTGATTGCGTCCTTACGCAAAGTGGCTGTAAGGGGTGCGGACTTGCCAGGTTTACGAGCTTGGAGGTGGATCGTCAGAGGTTCTTCTGATCCTATGGTTGTCTTGGTACGAGCTTGCACATCTCCTTTACCAAGGTGCTTCTTCGACTTTTCATATAGGCAGGAGTCTGAGTAGTAGGATTCGACCCCTTTGAAAGGATCGATATCGGCAAATTCTGTCCTCACGAAGCCGTGTTTGTCGACATACTTGAAGCACTGGTGCAGTATGGAAGGCACGATCATATAATCGTGTATCCAAGGGTGCCCCAAGAGGATGTTGTAAGAAGTATCTGTATCTATGATGTAGCAGGTGACTTCTGATTGGAGATCGCCAATCTGACACTTCAAACGAATCTTCCCAATTGGGTAGCTCCTGCCCGAATTGAAACCGCTGATGGCGGTGCTTGTAGGCGTCAAGCGATGCATCGGAATATGAAGATGATGTAGCAGACCCTTCGGAATGATGCTTATGAAAGACCCAGGATCAATGTACATCCGATCCACCTTTACGTCGTCGATGTATCCCGTGTAATATAACGGGCGATCGTGCAGGTTGGTTTTGATGAGCATGTCCTACGGAGTGAAGACAATGTTGGGCATCGCTCATGTGCAAGCGCTGTTTTGGAGATCTGTAGGCGAGTTTTCTCCCGTGAGGTTGACCTGAGCCAGATACGCGTCGGCATTTTAGAGTGCATTGCTCAAAGCCGCGCGAACGTCTTTTGAGAGTCTCAGAAGCTCGTATAATGACAACTTGGCCGGTATATTGGCCAATTGTGCTAAGATGTCAAAGTTGTAGGGCTTCTCCAGCCCCTGCGGTGCCTCTTTTCGGAGGGATTTGTCAAAGCGAGTCTCCTTCGGCCTAGGTTTGTCGGTCGTCGAAGGCTGAGTCGGTCCCGGAGCGTCAGTTGTAGCGGGCTGATAATTTTCAGCCAAGTTATCAGCCACAGGTTGGGATTGTGCCCCAGACCGAGTGACGACGGCTGTAGCTTCTTCGATATCTGCTGAGATTGTATGGCAAGACCTGACTTTTCTACTTTTCTTGCGAATGGAAGATGGCGTGGGCTGAGTTACTTCTGATACCAAGTCTGGATGGACCCACATGATTTCCCCTTGTGATGTGGTGAGGGGCACAAGACCAGCAACCTGATCTCGGGGAGGCAGAAGATTAGCAATTTCCCTTATCGCCAGAGAGACGGGTACTACGCCATCTTGAGCCTCCATTGGAGGGAAGCTACCGAACTGTATGGACACCATGTTGGCTGCTACGGTCACCTCTTCGAAATCGATGGCTAGAGCGTTCGAATCGATGAGATTTTGGATGTACCATTTTAGTTGGTAGCTGTCGTGTGTGGCATGGTGGACATAGCGATGGTAATGGCAGTACTTTAGATTCTCCATGTCTGTCGACCGAGGTTCCCATCTTGGTGGATGAAGCTGAATTCTGTCTCCTTGTATGAGCATGTCTAAGATGGGCTTGACGTGACCGTCTTCGAAGGAGTAAGTGATTTACGACCATTGTTTGTCTGCCGGTCTTGACTCAGGTTTCTGGGCTGTATCGGCCACCATAGCCTGCTTACCCCTGCTGTCCCGATTATTGGAGGGGCTACCCCCATTGTCATTGTTGGTTTTGGGACGCTTGCCCTTGTTCTTCCCGTCCGAGATGTGCAATCCCAGTTGGCGAGCCTTATTCAACCGTTCTTCGGCGCTAGTGGTACTGATGATAAACGTCTTCCAGTCCTTGAATTGACTTTCGCCCATCCAGAGACTGATTGTTAGGAGCAATCTCTTTTGGCAAATTTCAATTAGGGAGGAATCCGGATTTCCAGACGACAGCTTCATTGCGGTTTGGCGAAACCGCTCAATGTAGTTCCTTGTCAGCTCTTTCTCCCCTTGGACGACGTCCATGAGGGTGGACATTGTGATGTCCTGCCCTACTTCGTAGAATCTCTCCAAGAACATGTGCTTGAAGCCGGCGAATGAATGGATGCAGTTGTCTGGCAGGTTGCGATACCAGTCGAAGGCGACCCCTTCCAATGCCCTGATGAATAATCGTGTGAGGATGGCATCATCATGGGGCAGATGGTCGATGGTAACCTCGAACTAGGTGATGTACCGACTTGCTGAGGTCTTGCCATCATAAGGATTGATATTGAACGATTTATATCTTGGTGGGAATGGAACATCCCTCCAGGCAGCAGGGTACGGTTGCCGTATTCTGAGGTCATGAGAATTTTCTCGAGCGTGAAACATGGCTCGAAGCTCCTGGACCTCTCTTCTCGCTTTGCGGGATTCATCCACGACGGTGGGGGCCGTTCCTTCAGGAGGATTGTTGTCCGGGTTCGGTGCTGCTGAATTCGAGTCCGCATTGATCGCAGGACCCGCGCTTGTTTGGCCAGGCGTTCCTCCCTGCAGAGCTGGAATAGCCACCTTGATCTCATCTACAGACTTGACAAATACAAGCAGTATGGCCTCCAGAGTGTCGATGCGTTGGCGATCACTGGAACCACCTTGGTTACTGTCCATCATGAATACCGTCCTTACGTGAGGAGAGATGGACGGAGCGGTGGAGGAAGTGCCCTCCGAATCATACCCCTGTAGTGAGAAGTCATCAGGATATATGGGGATGTTCTCCTCTAGTTCAGACTCGAAAGGAATAGTACCCCCAATCTCCGAGTTTGCCTCGTCTTAGGAGTTGTGGATGTCCTCGGGGACGTCGGGGTTTGTTGTATCTGATGGGAGAGTTGTTTCCCCCGGCTCGTCTTCTTGGAACATCGGATTGTCGTGGAGGTTCGGAGGAGTGCTACCTTCAGCCCCAGTAACCCCCAGCGGTACAGATGATGAATCTTCCATTGTAGCAGACTTCGTCTTAGAACGGGTACCTTGGAAAACTTCGGTAGTGGGCACCCGCTTAGACGAGAGTCCCTTAGTCATAGTGGTTGAAATTCTCGGGCTAGGAACATTCGTCTTCTTTCCTTTTCCATCGGCGGGGATTTTTTGAGCGAAGTTGCAGGAGAAGACGAGAGACACCTCGTCTTCTGAGCTTGATCGTTGCAGTCTCTGGAAGACGTACCGTCGGTCCTCTTGTACTGTTGTATTGCTGCAACAGCAGTTGACGATGACTTGGGTGCAGTGACGTCCGTGGGAGGACTCTTTGCACCCCGGGGCACCTTCTCTTTTCTTACGTTTGTGGAGGATGGCCTCACGCAAGTCAGATGGGTCCGGATCGACCATGTTTGCTCCCTGAATTTTGGAAGACTTTTGGGAACTTCTCTGTCCGTTCGTCGCCGAGGGCTGGACTCGAGTGGTTCTGTATAACTTCCCATCTGAGGCCCGCATAACAGTATACCGTGCGCTCTGATGGTCAGAGATCGGGTCCGCGGACCGAGCTTGCCAGGCTCGTGCTGCCCTAGACTTCTTCGCTCTAGTGTGTAAGGGCATATAGTAAGAAGAGTCTAGGTGATGCTGGAGAGAGTCTGACATATCTTCTTGGGAGCACAAGAGATCAGGACCATAGGAGAGACGGTCGAAGACAGAGTCATGTGGAGTAGGCGTCACGCGGCTGTCATCAATAACCTTCATGCGGCTGGCAGGCGTAGCCGTATAGGTTTTCTTCATGCGGCTGGAAGCTTCAGCCGCATGCGTTTTCTTCATACGGTTGGATGATCTGGCCGCATATACCTTCTTCATACGGCTGGCAGACTCAACCGCATGAGCATCCTGCATGCTGTTGGCAGATTTGGCCGCATGGGCGTTCGACTTCTTCTTGGGGCATGTAGAATCACTCTTTGTCCCTGCAAGTCAAGCATCGTAGTGCTTTCCTCTGCCGAACTTGGGAAAAACAGAGTTCTCTACGGCTCGAAGTGGAGCCGTATGAGAGTCGCCTTCGTCGTCTTGGATAGCCGAGAGTACCCCATCGAGAGCTTGTAGAGGAGCAAATGATTTTGGCCTCCACTTGCAGCGAGCTTTCTTTGTGCGGGTTCGCTTCTGGACCGGGCCAGCGCTTCCTTTAGAGAGCATTTCTTCAAATGCCTGTTGGTCGAAGCGGACGACCATCTTCTGTTGCGTGGAGCCGAGTTTGGCTACATCTGATTGCGTCACCAACTCCTCAGCCGTGGAGAAGTTTGTCTCCAGCAGAGTCGCCATCGTGTTTGTCATAAAATATAAAAGAACAGAACAATTATCGGAGGACTGGACTTTTACTTCACGTTACAAACTCGCTTGTACAAATAAAGCCTAGGAACGAAAGCCTAGGTACAGCAATCTAAGTATAATTGTTTATTTTAGATTCTGGAGGGTGACGATAGAGGCTCGGGAAAGCGACGGCCGCTCTGCCTTACTCCTTGGACGATCGGTATGCAGCCTTGGCTCCAGATGATTGCTTGGTATTGAAGAAATGCTCTCTTTGCTCTCTCTCGGCTCTTTCTCTCCAAGTATTCTGGTGCTCTCTGATCTCGAAAAAAAAAGGGTCCTCTCTTGCAAGGGAATGGCACCTTACTATTTATAAGAAGGGGAATGCAATCATTAGGGTTTGCAATGATTACACCTTAAAGTGGCGGCGGCCTGTTGATTGATCAATCTGGGCCATTAATCTTGAGTGTGATGAATCTGGGCTATTTAATGTAGATTGTACCAAATCCTATCAGTAATTAATGCTGATTGGAATAAATCTCGGTGATGATGATTTGCTGATGTCTGCGAATCTGAATGAATAAGTTTAATTCATTCTCCTACTACGTGTCCCAGATTATTGGGATTTGACCCAATCTTTGATTGCAGTAAATCTGGGAATTTGATTAACTTTATGACACGTATCCTGGGAGTCACTGAGGGGATCTGAGCCGCATGAGGATTGGACCGCATAAGGATGGAGCCGCATAAGGATAAAGCCGCATAAGGATTGAGCCACATAAGACCGGCCACGTGTCAGGACTGCTTGGAGAGTGGCCCCGGAACCTTCGGACCACATAATAATCTCGGCCACATAATGGGTAGAGAGCCGCATGGAGATGATTCTTGCGAGCCGCATGGGGCGGCCTCTGCTTGAGTCGCATGGAGATGGTCCTCTTGAGCCGCATAGGGCTGTATATGACTGAGCACGTGTCTAGGCTGCATAGGATAACTTCGGCCTGAGCCGTATGGGGTGTCTCCGCTCGGGCCGTATATGACTGTCCACGTGTCTAGGCTGTATGGCATTTTTTGGATCTCAGGGGATTGGGTCAGAGATCTCTTTTGTTTCCCTAGGAGTCTGTCATTATGAGAGAGTCATAATTACATCTTTGTGTCAGGGCTGTCACTTTGTCAGAGCTGTCAGCCGTCAAAGTAATTAATGCAGTGTAAGACAGGAGGCAGAACTGCTTACAAGCCACGTGTCTCCTCTTCTGAGCCGCATAGGACGTCTTGAGCCGCATAGTCCCTCGTGCCGTATGAATCTTTGAGCCGTATGGGCTTTCTGAGCCACATGGAGTTTTCGGGCCGCATGGATCTTTCTTTAGTATTTTCCATGCTTCTATAATAAGGCCAATATGAATCCTAGCTATATGACTGATACATGTACATATCGGATAGGACGATACCAATTTGTTAAGGCCAATACCAATCTGATACGTCCTATACCAAACTGATAGACCGATACTAATCTGATACGGTCGATACTAAGTACATCTGGCCTATACCAGCGGATCCACCAATTACTGCACGATAGGCCCAAAGACTCCAGTTACATCCGGTTATTGGTGAGTACATGAGTACATAGTACTTTTGTTAGTCTTGTGATACAGATTTTTACCTCCAATCTGCGATGGATAGTTACTTCTTTGATCGTACATGGATGCACAAATGACAACACGAGAGCAGAATAGGTATGTGTGACGATTTTTAGGCAGGCGTAGAAGTGTTTCTTATGTATGTAATGAGCAAAGCTCAGTATATGGACGGTACCAAAATCAAGTGTCCATGTCATAATTTTCGTAATAGACGTTACGAAGAAGTGGTGACTCTGAGTGATCATTTGACCCATATGGGTTTCGTACGTGATTATGACATGTGGTTATCGTAAGTTGAACTATGTGCAACACATGGTTGAACTTGATCAGAAGTTTGTCTTAACAATTTGCAAGTTAGAGAAAATATTTCCTCCGGGCTTCTTCGACAGCTTGGAGCATCTACCGATTCATCTAGCATATGAAGCCCGTGTCGGTGCATCTGTTCATTATCGATAGATGTACCCATTTGAGTGGTACATAAAAATCGATATAATTTAAGTTGAATTTCATTTTTAACTACACTGATAATTTCTCTCTCTAGATACCTACACAACTTAAAGAACAAAGTTGGCAACAATGCTCATGTAGAGGCTTCGATATGTGAAGCATATCTTATTGAGGAGGTATCAAACTTCTGCTCCATTTATTTTGATACTCATGTTAAGACAAATCAAAATATACCTCAAAGGAATGACGAGGACGTTGAGGATGGAGGTATATTCAATGTACGGGACAAGCCTATTGGGGATAGTAAGAAACGGTGGTTGACTGACGATGAGTATGATGCCGCTCACCGATATGTCTTGTTAAATTGTGACATATAAGAAGTGAGAGATTTAGAGAAGTAAGTGACTACACTTACACTCATTATAATCACTAATTTGGTGAAGTAACTGATTACACTTATTCTTACTCTCTAACAGTGTATTTAGAGATGTAGTCCAAATGAGGACACCCGATATTATCGATGAAGGACTTCAAAGAGAGGTTGATTGTACCTTTCCGTCCTGGTTTCGCAAATACGTAAGTAACTGAGATAATAATTTATGTGGCTAACATTAAAATATATGCATCTAAAATATTTAAATTATCTATATTTGTTTACAGGTTTTATTGTAAAACCCCTAAATTCCTACTATGATTTTTTTAAAAAATTAATTTGATATTTATTTTTATTCGTAATTGTACGTCACGTACGAGTTCGCGTTATTCGTATTTGTACGTCGCGTGCGAAATTGCGAGTTACTATGTATATTCATATAAAAGATTTTATTAAAAGGTTTTTGTATAGAAAAATAAGTATTTAAATATTTGTATTATTGTATCGCATCGAGTATTGGCAAGCATTATTTAAAAATGATTTTTTTATTAAATGACGCAAACATAAGTAGTGATTTCGAAAACTATTTTTGTTCAAGAGAGACATGAAATTTATTTCATGCCCACTAGATTTTAGAAAACTAATTCTAATTAGTTAATTATTTATACAAATATATTTCAAATATTTAAGTAATATTCTTGATTTTTAAAATTAATTAAATGCTATATTTCAATATTTATGGAAAAAATATTTAAAATTTTGTTGTATTAATATTTGAATTATTTTGATAAATTAGATTGGGAAAAGATTGTACTTTAAATTAAAAGGAAGTTTATGAAGACCGATTTAATTTTGATTGTCTAAATTCTAAATCAATTTAAATAAAAGATGGAATTATCCATCGGGGTTTAAATTATTGCAAGTCCTTATCTAACTGGGAATTCCCACCTTCTATATAAGGAGAGGTACTCATCCATAAAATCTAACAAGTCAATCTCCACAACAGGTGCATCGTGTCTGTGCCTCATCCTCTCAACTATATTTTTCTATTACAATTACATCTGCATCTTCGTGTCCACATCCCGGACACGAGACCCTAACCCAAATTCTACCCTATCCAAGCTTTCTAGCAGCCCTACGCTCCCCGGTCGTCTCCCCGACCAACCTATCCTCATCAACCAAACCACTTCAAACATCCGCCATCACCACCACCTCACCCAAACGCCGTCCCCGCCTCAACCAGTAAACCACCATCATCAGCGGGTCGACACACCGCCGATACCACCAATTTTCTAATCTCCGCCGATACCATCCACAAAAATCTACAACAAGAAGAAGAAGTGAGATCCTAACCTGAGCCGCCCTCAGCTCATCTTCTGCTCCGAACCGAGAGTGCCCTCGAGTCCATCGCTACCGGATTTTACCCTGCCGTCTGCTCGATTTCCCGTTCTCCACGCCCGAGCGAGTACAGCACCGTCGGGCCAGGCACTGCGTCGCGACGACCGTAAGCACGGCCACCCCCGCATCCCGGCTTCTTTCGTGCGACCACTGGTGCCGCCACCTCCCAGTCGAAACTCCGCGCCTTCCGCGCGGTGCCGTCGACCCCCTCTCCTTACTCCAGTACCAGATCCTTACCACGTTCGCCGTCGCTCCAGCGCCCCCAGGCGGGATCTCGGCCAAGCGCCTCGCGCCCTCGAGCAGTCGTTCTCCGACGACCGCCCGCAGAACCGCGCGGAGGATCACCGCCGCAGCCATGCGCGCCACTGCGCGCAGACTCTCCCCTCCGCCTGCTGCCCGACCGCCGGCCTCGGTGAGTAAACCCTCTCCTTCCCGCTCCTTCCTCTTTCTCTCTCTCTTCCTGCTCCTCTATCCACTCCCTTCTTTTAATTTTTTTCTTTTTCCTTACTGAATGAGAACAAGAGTATGACTTCTGTATTATTTATTATTATTATTAATATTAATATTATTATTATTATTATTATTATTATTATTATTATTATTATTATTATTATTATTATTATTATTATCATTATTATTATCAAATTATTATTATTATTATTGTCATTATAATTATTATCAGTATTATCATTATTATTATTATTATTATTATTATTATTATTATTATTATTATTATTATTATTATTATCATAATTTGTGTAGAGTAATATTTTGGTATTAAACTATTAGCTATTATCAAAATTGCCCTTTTTCAGTATGATTTTTACTATTAATAATGTCGTTATCAGTATTAATTATAATGTTTACAATTAGTAGGTAGCTATTAGTTATTAACATATTTACATTGGGGATATTATAACAAAGATAACATTTTGTTATAAGCAAGTTATATTTAGCCATAAAAATGATTTCTCTATATTTTCAAAGCATTTAGCCTAGAAAATATTTATATCCAACAGAAAGGCAATTTTCAAATTATTATATATATATATATATATATATATATATATATATATATATATATATATGTATTCTTTCAAGTATTTATATAAATTATTAATCCAAAATGATTTTACTTATAACTGCTTACAATTATCATGACTAATAAAAAATTGTTTTTGTGACCCTAGAATATTTTTATTCTTCAAGACTTATAATTGCCTAATAAAAATATATTTTCTAAATTGTATATATAAAATGTTTTCAAGTAACTACGTAAATATTTTTTTATATAAATATAATTTTCTAAAAATTTGTAGATGTGTCTGTTTCCTTAAATTCCTCTCAATTATTACCATTGATCGTAACTGATCGTTCGTCCTATATTTTTGTGACTTCAAACCGCTACACAATGACCATGGCTATTGGATAAGACTGGACTTGTCGGATTATCGCACCACACCAGACGACCCACCAGGCAAGACACCTTGCCTTTACTGTTTAATTTCTTGCTCAATATCATGCATGCTTTTTCTTTATGTTGTTCTTTCAAAATTATATATATATATGCAAATTATTATATTTTATTCAATCGACTTAGAGTTAAGGGACCAACGTATGTTTAGTGCATCTCATAAACTGTCACGATGTATCACGGATTGTGTGTGAGTCGTGAGTCGCATATAGCTTCGGACTTGCGTACCGACCGTACATCGGTGCGTACAGGCCGTGCGTTAGGATATAACTGCTAATAGATTTTGTAGAAGACTTGGCAGTTATTAAGGATTAAAACAGTGTCGTGGAATCGATGCATGTATAGTGTCATTGGAGGGAGGGGACAGTTATTAGCGTAGGGGCTACATTTTATTTTTACACACATTTTGGGCCGAGGGTGACTCTTATGAGCACTACCTTCTGTCCAGGGCCGATAGTGACTCGGATGAGCGCTACTTACTGCCACTCTTTATTTACTCTGATGAGCCTACAGCCCCTGGGTAGAACGTTGTCCTCAAAGTACATATCACATAGAATAGTTAGGAACCTTTACTCATGCATATTTTCTGTTGAGCTTTATTATTCATTTTATCGGCATGATATTATGTGTCTTGTTACGTCCCTCTGAGGGCCTGGTGATCTCTCCAGGTGTGTGTTTCGTGATTTTTGCAGGTGCTCTAGCTAAGGCCATGTCTCCCTTCCTCCGTGATTATTGCTCTTGGACTCGTCACTTGCTCTCGCTTGCTCAATTCTTTCCTTGTATATTTTTTCTATATTTAATTTAATTGGTAGTGGATCTGTCTCTGCCCAACTATTGTGTACATGACAAACTCAAAGTTGCTTTTATATTATTATTTATCCTTGTGGATGAGATTTAGTGTATTGGCTTTCCACATTTACAGCTTATGTATACATACGAGCCGTATATTTACTCGTATGTATACATCTGGTATGATACGTATCTAGTCTCAAGTATTTGGGACTGGGGCGTTACATTTATTGCCTGAAACAACACTCACAAATAATAGTATTCGTTATTTGGCATTAGGACCGAAGAATCATGCAAAGACTTGGCCAGGCTATGTCGTTAATGGCTTCAAGTTTAAGGCAACTCAGAATGCTATAAATGGCGAATTTCTCATTGACGGCTTCAATACCAAGGATTCTGGTGTTTGCATAAGAGGCACCATCTATGATGACGAGCCAGGCTTTGACTATTATGGAGTACTTCGGGATATTATAGATTTACAATATAGTGCCCTATATGATATGCATATTATGATGTTCAAATGTGAATGGTTCGATACGACACCAAATATCGGTTGGAGAATCCATAAATAATTTGGATTCATCGATATAAATCATCGCAGGAAGTATAGAGGGTCCGACACGTTTGCGATAGCAAGTCAGGCTGTTCAAGTCTACTATACAAGCTACCCAAGGCGTCGTAGAGATCAATTTGACTAGTGGAAAGTATGTAAGATTAAATCTATAAATACATTCAACGTTGGAGACCCAGCATACCAAGAGGACCAGATCGAAAAGTCCTAATACTTGGTACAACATTCGGATACCTTGGATATTGAAAATATTATTGAGAAAAATAGAGGGGAGGAAGAGGTTGATACACAAGACTTAGCTATCAACCAGGGAAGAAAGTGACGTCTTTTCCCAACTATTGAGGATGAGGATGAAGAAGAAGAAGAAGAACTTGATGAGGATGAGAATACAGATGAAGTCGATGATGAGGATGAGGATGCGGATGAGAATGAGGATGAGGGTGAGGATGAGGATGAGGACGAGGCTGAGGATGAGGACGAAGACGATGACGATGATTAGATTAAATATCAGTATAAATTAAAAACACTTTCAATTACGTGATTTTAGTTTGACCTCATAAAAGCACTTATAACTAACTTATATGAATTTAGTTTAAACTTCTGCATATTCTTGTTACATATGGCACTCCTAGTTGTTCTTTTATTTGTAGGGTCACTCGTCGCCCTGCTGATGGCTAGCACTCGTCGTGGTGGTGGTACGGGCCGTGGTGGTGCTGGTGGTACTGGCCGTGGTGGTGGTGGTAGACATGCTCATGGTGGTGGTCGTGGTCGCATTCAGCCTTCCAGGGAAGTGTCCCCATCTAGCGAGCCCGACCCGGAGAGTACCCCGGGCATACTCATCCTGTCGTCGATCTACCCAGGGGCTATCAACACATTCATCGATGGGGTCTCCATCCGCTAGCGGATCCGTTCTGCCAGCGGATCCACCAGTGGATCCACCTGCGGCTGAGCGACAGTGGGCCCCGGAGTACCCCCACATTTAGTTATATCCGGTGATTGGCGAGTACATGCACGGAGTCGCGGATCCTCCAACGCTACCAGAGAGGCCGATGGGCGAGTTCCGACGAAAGCTATGGCCCGCTGTTGAAGCGTAAGTAAATTTAAGTTAATTTAATAAATTTGTTTCATTTATTCAAGTTAATAATCCAGTCGCTATTTCTTTGTAGTTTTTTTCTGTGGGATGCTACCAGGCTTCTAGGGCAGATTATCCGGGCTAACTATCATGGCCGCTACCTCAATTTTTCTGAGGTGCCCCTAGACTTGCTGTACCGCTGGCTCGACGAGATGAGGGTATATATATATCTTATGATTAATTATTAATTACTCTTTAATCAACTATTTTTAATATCGTGATAATTGAATTTGTATGTCAGAGGACCTTCTGGTGGCCCCCCCATCACGAGGAGGCGATCCGCAGGACCTATAGAAGCGCCGCCGGGATGAAGATCCGGGATGCGGTTTATGACCTTCAAATGGCACATTCGAAGAAGGAGTGGATCCGACAGGACTACTATGAGCAACTCGTGGAGAAGATCGATGCTCCTGCTTTCAAGGAGAAATCAAAAAAAATAAAAGCGAACCGACGGGCCACGGGGCTACGTATGGGGGATCAAAGCCTCACGCAGCGACACTTGCAGGTCTAGTGAGATATCGCAAATTCATTCACTATCTAATTCGGTACTATTAATATACTTAATTAATTAAATTCTACGAATATTTTATATGTAGACCCAACAGACGTTGAAGGAGGGAAAACCTGCTGACTCGGTCACCATGCACGATGTATTCCAGCATGTCCACAAAAGGCAGAATGACGGAAGCTTCATCGACGAAAGGGCCAAGGCGACGGATGTAAGTACTTACATTTATGAGATTTATGTTAGAATTATAAGTATTCAGACAATAACTTGGTTAAACTTAGGATTCAGACAATGACTTAGGTAAACTTAGGATTCAGACTATAACTTAGGGTAACATAGGATTTAGATTATAAGTTAGGTAAACTTATAGTATAATAAACACATTCGTTTGATAGGCTACGTATCGTGAGGCCCTTAGTCGGATTCAGCCATATGCTCCCAAGGATGTCGACGAAATGACGTCCGTTGGGACGCCCTCTTCTATGGCCACTTGCGACGACAACTTATTCGTAGATACCGTCGGCGGCTATAGGAAAGGGCGCGTGTACGGAGTCGGCTCCCTGGATAATTTGCACTCGACGACTCTGAGATTTCCACCTCCCATGCCACCTCCCGCAGTCCCGGCAGACGATGATGTGAGGTCCCAGATTGCGCATCTAAACGAGGCAGTGTCGGAGATTCGGACGCAGTTGTCCACGTACATGCGTCCTTCTACTGGTGCTGCCGGTCCTTCTTCCGTCGGGCATATTTCTTTTGACCCTACTATCCCTATCGTACCGCCTCCTACTTTGACGGCCCTCCTTGACATGATGACGCCAGGGCAGCTGCACCAACTTTCAGGCCATGTTTTGGAGAGATTGCTGCCATACTTAGTGGACGAGTATATGAGACTGGCGCAGCCGGGAGTACCACCACCAGCGGACGATCGTACCCCTCGCCGTTGATGTTTGTATTTTTGGGATTATTTTGTTTATGTTGGTGGATATTGGATATTTTAAAAAATTTTAAATATTGAATATTTGTGTCTTTTGTGTGAACAATTTAAATGCTTGGGATTATTTGTGTGTTTTGTGTGTTTATTTACGTATTGGAATTGTTTGTGTGTTTTGTATATTGGAATTGTGTATATTAGAATTGCTTGGGACTATTTGTGTGCTTTATATATTGGAATTGTGTATATTGGAAATACCCAGTTTTATGCCATTTTTTTTTAAAAATTTCCCAGCTACCGACGGACTGGCGACCAATTACCGACGCACTATCCGTCGCTAACTGGGGGATTCCCAGTTAGTGACGGATGTACGACTAAGATCCGACGGATTATCCGTCGCCAAGGTTCTAAAATTATGAAAGATTCACAGGATAGGGCCGACGGATATTACGTCGGTATGCCGTCGCTAGTAGTCGATAAAATATTGGCGACGGATAATCTGACGCTATAAGGTCGACGGATTGGCGACGGTCTGGCCACGACTCACGATGGAGTAACGACGGATTATCCATCGCCAATGTTCTAGAAATATGAATAATTCACAGTACCGGGTCGACGGATATTCCGTCGGTATTCTGTCGCAAATCCGTCAAAATTTAGCGACCATTCGCGACTGATTGGCGACGGAATTTGCGTATCAGAAACTCTCTGATACACATTTATCGACCAAATAACGAAGGATATGTCCGTCGGTAAGTGATACGTCATTACTTCTTTTAATACGTGATTTGACGGTAATCCGTCGGCAAGTCGTCGCAAACTGTACGAGTATGGTTGACGACAGTCCGTCGCTAATTCGTCGCTGGGCGATAACTTGTCGACGGATTGTAGTTAGGGACGAAGCTTTTCCCGACGACCTTTTTTTAAACAATATCCATTGACCATCCGTCGGTAATTAAATTTACCGACGGATTTTTGACGGATATAGCCTTTGCTAAATCGATGAATTTTTGAAGTGATTATGCATGCTTTTAGGATCACTCAAGCACTTTTTGAGTAATGCTATATGTACCTCCAAACTGTCCCTCTTCCATGTCCCTCCACCATATGGCGTTGCCTTATTAACCCAAGCAAATAGGGAGGAAGTTGGCTGAAGACATAAGCCAATAGAAGAGGGCCATGTGGCGGAGGTACATGGAGGAGGGAGTTTTTGGAGGAAGATAAAACATTTTTGTTTTTATATTTGTATTATTTCGTGTTCTTCGTTTCTTCTGTTGGTTTCTAACACACTCTGTTTTCTTTAATGGCGACGTCACATAGAGAAACTGATGGTCATGTGGAAGAATTAGTTGATGAAGAAAGCTTCGCTTCAATAGCAGTGTCAGATGATTTGGATGATAAGCAAAGATTGGAATTTGTTAACTTAGGAGACAATAAAGAACAAGAGGAAGAAAATAATGGAGAAATACATCATAACGATGACGATGACATCAACACAAACAACAAAATGTTATTTCGTTTCACCCTTTCTATTGGATTTAAGAAATGCATTATATTTTCACATTAATTTCTCATATTTATTTTATTTAATTATGGTTTTAGGGACAATGGAGATTATCTATTGGATTTCGATGCAGCGATCATGAAAAAAATTACAGTCTGCCAACATTAACCAAGACCCAAGGGATCTCTTAGATGAAGATATTGTTGGTTTACAGTTCAACTCTATTGAAGAAGCAGAGACATTCTACCGAATATATTCAAAAATAGTTGGTTTCAGTGTTAGAAAGAACGATGTAAAGAAAAACTAATCTGGGATGCTGATGGTTCGTAGTTGGTGTTGTTCGAATGCATGATTCAGACAAGAAATAAAATGAAGCTCCTAACCGGGTTCGTGAGCCAAGAAGTGAAAACAGAAGTGGTTGTAAAGCAATTTTTTGTATTGGGTACACCATTTCTACAAATCTGTGGGTTATTAAAAAAATTCGAGTACATCACAACCATAATCTGGCGAATGATTTTGAAACAGTTTTTTTAGATCCTAACGTAAGATATCACCCACAGAATTGGATCAAACTAAACTTATGAAGCAATCCGGGATGACGTCTTCAGAGGTATGGAATTTATTTGTCCACCAGAATGGTGGCTGGATAAGGTTGGATGGACGAAAAAAAAATTATACAATGCTTTAGCTAAAGATAGTAGAGCACTAGACGATGTTGATGCTACGACAACACTTACATTTCTTCAAGCTAAGAAGGGCATTGACCTAGATTTTTTTTACGTGTACAAGGTAGATGAATATTCCAGATTGACCCATCTTTTTTGGGCTGACGGTGTAAGTCGATTCGATTACGAATTATTTGGAGATTCACTAGCATTTGATTCTACATATAAAAGAAATAGATGTCAAATACCGTTGGTAGTTCTAGTGGATACAAACAATCATGCAATAACTTGTGTGTTTGGTTTTGCATTGATCCATAATGAGTCTGCTGAGACATATGCTTGGGTTTTACAAAAATTTCAAGAGTTTATGAATGGAAAATTACCAGATACAGTTCTCACGGATGGTTGTAGATCCATGAATAAAGCAATTGAGGATTTTATGCCCAGCGTAGTTCATCGAACGTGCTCATGGCATATCCTAAACAATTCAACCAAACATGTACACCGAGATAGTTTTGCAAAAGAATTGAGTATTCTGATTAAAATGTACATCTCACACTTGGTACTTTACTTTGAAGTATGTTGTTGTTATAATATTAAAACTTTAGTTATTGTCCATATTTCCTAAACATGTACTATTCAGTCGAAGAATTTGAAAACCGTTGGCAGTAGATGCTAAGGGATTATAATGTAAAGAACAATGAGTGGACCACTGCATTTTACAGAACGAGGGAGCGATGAGTGGATACATTCCTTCGTGGAAATTATTTTGGCAGTTCTACTGCAACAAATAGATGTGAATCAATAAACGCATTTCTGAAAAGATTTTTGAATGAGAAGCTGCCACTATGGAAGGCCTTCAACATTGTGACCATGGTTTTGCGGCCTTACGTTACGGCCAGATGAGTAAGCATGTCACTGGTAAACTCTCAACACCAGTTGTGAAATAAACTAGCATAGCCGTAATAGAAGATCAATTTGCAGCAATTTACACTAAAAAGTGTTTATATAGGAAAGGAATGAAATCACACGTTCTGATAAATATACTATTCTCTACCATCACATCATATGAGATACAGAAGTTTGCACTATCCAAAAGTATTTGTTGCCAAACAGTATCAACCGGAAGGTTATATTTTATCGTGTCGACAACATCATAAACTGTGACTGCTTGTGGATGGAGACCAAGGGGATTCCTTGTAGGCATATTTTTTCAGCAATCAAGAGACTACAATTGCAGATATTTCAAAGAACTTGATAAAAACTCATTGGTCAAGGATTACAAAGAGAGTTATCTCTCTGGACCTGGCGCAAAAGGAGATTCATCCACCCAGACAGTATTGAGAGCAGAATGTATGATGGTATTAATGAACAAGTTAACCTGTTTAAGTATTATTATAAAAAAAAGCAAAATTTAAGAGAACGGAATAGAGTTGATGTCGTCTGTGCTGATTGAGTTACAAAAAATGGTGACCGATATTGGCGAAGAAGAAAAAATGGTAGATGATGCAGTTCATGGAGTGCATGAATCTTTTAAAGAGCTAAATTCGGTACCAACAAAAGGAAGGCCTTCTCAAGGGAAATCAAGCCAGACTAATGTAAGTTAGACAATCCCCAAGCCTAGAATTTATAGAGTTTGTAAAAAAGTGGGCCACGATTTTCATAATTGTAAAGTACAGAAGCGAGATAGCGACAAAGGGCCAATGAAATCAAATGAACCGTTGTTGATTTAATTATCATTATGTACTTATTTTTTCTTCTTTCATTTACCTAACTTTTTTTTTTGCAATTCTCCATCAATTTAACAAGGAGAACGACAATTCTCCTTCAATTTTAACACGGAGAATGGCAATTCTCCGTCAATTTAATAAGGGAAATGGCCATTCTCTATCATTTTAGCATGGAGAATGGCAATTCTCCGTGCTTTTAACACGGAGAATGACCATTCTCCTGCATTTTAACACGGGGGATGACAATTCTTTGTGATTATAACACGAAGAATGGCCATTCTCCGTGATATTAAAACGAAAAATAGCCATTCTCCGTGATTTTAACACGGAGAATGGACATTCTCCTGCATTCTAACACGGGAAAATGACAATTTCTCGTCAATTTAACAAGAAGAATGGTAATTCTCTATAATTTTAACAAAGAGAATGGTATTGACGGGCTCATTGGCCAGTGCTCCATTGGACACATCAGTACGAGGCGCATGGTGTTGACGTACGCATCTGCTGCATGGCCCGTCTGTTGAATTCTTCGAGGCATTGACGGCTCTCTGACTTGGCAGAATTCAAAGGGGCAGATTCATTGGCATTAATGCAAATTCGTTGAATTGAATTCGAAGTGACTGCCACTTGGCGCATGAGTACGAGTTGCCCTTACCTATAAATGGCAGTAGTGTAGGAAGAGTTTGTTCTCGTTTCACTTAGCTTTTCTTGTGGATATGGACTCGACCGATATCCCGCCTTGGCAAGATGCTTTCCTATGGATTGTCAATCTCCTCGTTCGAAGAAGCTTTGGTAGTGAACTCCTTCAGAAGACTGAGTGTAGCGAGTGGACTGTCCGTATTTATGCACTTCATCGACTGTGTGCTATGATATTGGTTACTGGGTTCAGGATCACCGCAGCCCAGTTTTTGTTAGGCGGGAAGAGCCACAAGCTGTCGAAAGTGCCTATTCCATCCAAAGATCAGGGTCGGCGTGCCTCCATTATTATTAGGCTGGAAGAGCCCCAGGATTTGGGTTGATTGCCAACCCACACACTGTCGAAGTGCCCGCACGTTGACGAGGAAGTGATTCGCTCTGACATTGCATAGTGATGCACCTACTTTAAGATGCTGAAGTGATGCGCCAAGCTGAGACACCAGAGAGATGCGCCTAGCTGAGGCACCAGAGAAATGTGCCTAGCTATAGCTTTTAGGCTTTTTCTTTGTAGTAGGATTTTCTGTAGTAGTTTTGGACATGCAATAGACTTTCATATGTAAATAAAAGTCAAACTTTTGTGTCTCTATTCTTTGTTGGTTCGTTGTGCTAAGTGTTCTGTTGATTTTTCTCGGAGAATGGCCATTCTCCGTCACTTTAACATGGAGAATGGCCATTCTCCGTCATTTTGACACGAAAAAAGGCAATTCTCCGTCAATTTTAATACGGAGAATGGAAATTCTCTGTCAATTTAACAAGGAGAATGGTAATTCTTCGTGATATTGAGACGGAGAATGACCATTCTCCTACATTTAACATGGGAATGACCATTTACCATGATTTTAACACGGAGAATGGTCATTCTCCCAAATTTGAAGACGGGGAATGGTCATTCTTCGTGATTTTTGAAACAGGAAATGACCATTCTCCTATATTTTAGGACAGGAAATGGTTATTCTCTGTGATTTTGACATGGAGAATGACCATTCTCTATGGTTTTAACAATGTAAATGTAATTCAAAAATAATTTTATTATAAAAGACAGAGCAGATGTTACAAAAGATGCAGACACAGAAGAATAAAAGACAAATAGATGATATAGAAAGAAGTTCTTAGCCCAATGACATTGTTGTTTTATAATGTCATTGCTAGGTTGGTAGTGTTACATATTCGCTTGAAAGTAACTTCTTAGCCATTTCCAACCTCGTCATTGTAATCCTCTGGTGAATGTCATTGTCATTTTCTTTCGGTATTTCGAAGGGAGCAGTCATCAAGCACTTCAAATAAAACGTCGTATATAAGAGGCACTTGGGTGCTAGTTGTTGTGGGCATCATGGAGAATAATTCAGCACTATGTTCTCATACTCCATCATCGTCGGGCATCTCTCCCTCATCATATCAACTTTCCTCCTGAAGATAGGCTCTAAGGTCTTCTTCATTAATTCTACAACCTCCTTGACCTTTTCGTACGTGTTTTGCCTCAAGGAGTTGTAGTGTGTACACTCGTAGGAGCTCAAGTTGGATGTGAGCAGCGTATAGTGTTTCGAGGATTCATTAAAAAGTAGAATGAATAGCCACTCTATGTCAACCTCTAAACCCATGACGAAGTCTTCTACATCTATTTTGAAAGTTTCAAGGGCGCCGACTGTTGCTTTCGGTTCAATTACACGGAGAACGATGGATTATTTCCAAAAAATAAAACATAATATCATGAGTAAGTTTTTTACGTCATTTTTCATCGGTGTACACATGAATATGAATTTTTCAGTTTTGATTCTTACTAATGTGCGGGGCATCATGAATGCAGACCACTTATGTTGCACATCCTTTGAACTTGACTGAGCGTATCTCCTTGTATAGCCTTGAATTTCTCTCAGCTTCTTTATTATTATGTTGAGTATGCCAGCCTCCATGTCTTCATAGTTGAGTATGTCTTGCATGTCTTTTGCTAACAGGAGGACGAAAACTTTATTTTCTCCCTTTTTCGGCATACCACTACCAAAATCTAACGGTTTAGCGACGGCCATATCCGTCGCTAATCCATCGGTAATTGGATTTAGCGACGGGCCGTCGACGAATTTTGGCCGAAAAAATCCGTCGAGAAATAACCCGTCGCTAAAAATATCCGTCGCTAAGTTGTCACCATTCGACGACTTAGAAACGGATTACCGTCAGCAAGATTCATAAAATTAGCGACGACTGGCCGACAATTTTTCGTCAAATCAAGTATAAGGAAGTTAGTAGTATTGCTACTTTACCGACGGACAAGTCCGTCGAAAATACGTCGGCAATGTGTCAGTAAACGCATATCAGAGAGTTTCTGATACGCAAAATCCATCGCTAATCCATCGTACATTATCGCTAGTGGTCGACGGATTTACGACGGATTAGCAGCGGGGTATTCGTCGCTTTGGTTCTGGAAATCTTTCATGATTTCCATAACCTTGGCGATGGATAATTCGTCACTAATCCGTCGTACATTGTCGTCAATTAGTCGCGACTTTGGCGACGGATCATCCGTCGCTAAATACTTACCGACTACTAGCGACAGATTGGCGACGACTAATCCGACGCTTAGCTTATGAAAATCTTTCCCATTTCCAGAACCTTGTCGACAGATAATCCGTCGCTTGGTAGTCGCCATCCATCGCTAACTGGAAATTCTCTAGTTAGCGACGGATATTCCGTCGCTTAGTAGTCGCCATCCGTCGCTAACTAGAAATTCTCTGGTTAGCGACGGATATTTCGTCGCTTTGCCGTCGCTTTGTAGTCGCTAGTCCGTCGCTAACTGGAATTTTTTTGAAAAATAATTACATAAAACAACGCATTTCCTGTTCACACAACATCCGAAACATCGGACCATCTCAATATTTATCACACATCACATAAACCAACAAACCAATATACATCACACACCAATATACAAATATCCATCACAAATACATCACACAAACCAACATACAACACGCACCAATATAAAAATATCCATCATTTCAAACCATCATCCAAACCTTACCACCATTATCCAAAACTTACCACCATGATTTAGCCAATATCCAAACATTAATTTAAACATTCATCAAAAACTAATATCCAAGTAATTATATCCGAAATTCATAAATATTCAACATTTAAAAATATTTCAAACCATTCAAATACAATACATCAATAAGAATCCGGAGTTGGATCGTCCGCTGGTCGTACTCCCTGCTGTGTCCGACGATAATACTCCTCTACCATGTATGCCGGCAGGGTATCAAAGACATGGTCTGGAAGTTGGCGTAGCTGCTCTGGCGACATCATGTTAATGATTGTCGTCACAGCAGGAGGCGGTACCAGAGGGGCAGCAGGGTCAAAAGAAAGACGCCCGACGGAAGAATGACCGGGAGCAGCAATAGACGGACCGGGAGCAGAAGAACCGGAAGCAGACGGACCGGGAGCAGATGAACCGGGAGCAGACAGGCCAGGAACAGAGATTTCCAGAACCTTGGCAACGGATAATCCGTCATACATTGTCGCTAGTTTGTCGCCAATTAGTCGCGACTTTGGCGACAGATCATCCGTCGCTAAATACTTACCGACTACTAGCGACGGATTGGCGACGACTAATCCGTTGCTTAGCTTCTAAAAATCTTTCATATTTCCAGAACCTTGTCGACGGATAATCCGTCGCTTGGTAGTCGCCATCCGTCGCTAACTGGAAATTCTTGAATTAGCGACGAATATTCTGTCGCTTAGTAGTCGCCATCCGTCACTAACTAGAAATTCTCTAGTTAGCGACGGATATTCAGTCGCTTTGCCGTCGCTTTTCGTCGCTTTGTAGTTGCTAGTCCGTCGCTAACTGGACATTTTTTGAAAAAATTTACATAAAATAGAGCATTCCCTGTTCACACAACATCCGAAACATCGGAACATCACAATATGCATCACACATCACATAAACCAAGAACCCAATATACATCACACACCAATATACAAATATCCATCACAAATACATCACACAAACCAACATACAACACACACCAATATACAAATATATATCATTTCAAACCATTATCCAAAACTTACCACCATTATCCAAAACTTACCATCATGATTTAGCCAATATCCAAACATTCATTAAAACATTTATCAAAAACTAATATCCAAGTGATAATATCTGAAATTCATAAATATTCAACATTTAAAAATATTCCAAACCATTCAAATACAATACATCAATAAGAATGAGGATTTGGATCGTCCGCTGGTGGTACTCCCTGTTGCGCCCGACGATAATACTCCTCTACCATATATGCCGGCAGGGTATCAAAGTCATGGTCTGATAGTTGGCGTAGCTGCTCTGGCGACATCATGTCAAGGAGTGTCATCACAGCAGGAGGCACTACCAGAGGGACAGCAGGGTCAATAGAATGACGCCCGACGGAAGAAGGACCGGGAGCAACAGTAGACGAACCGGGAGCAGAAGAACCGGAAGCAGAAGAACTTGGAGCAGATGAACCGGGAGCAGACAGACCGGGAACAGAAGAACCGGGTGCAGCAGAAGGACGCGAATAGTACGTAGTTATATGCTCCTGCAAAGTCGACACCACCTCGGTCAGATTTGCAAGCTGTGTCCTCACATCATCGCCTGTCGGGGTCGCGGGAGGAGGCGGGGGCGGTGGAAATCTCAGAATCGATGCCTGTAACGACGCCAGGGAGCCACATCCGTAGAGGCGCCCTTTCCTAAAGCCATCGACGGTATCTACGAACATGTCGTCGTAACGAACGGCCATAGAAGAGGACGCCTGGGCGGCCGTCGTTTTGCCGACATCCTCGACAGCAGATGGCTGAATCCGTCTATGGGCCTTATGATACGCAGCCTATCAAATGAATGTGTTTATACAATGAGTTTTCCTAAGTTATAAACTAAATCCTATGTTTCCCTAAGTTATAGTCTTAATAAGTTTACCTAAGTTATAGTCTGAGTCCTAAGTTATAGTCTGAATACTTATAATTCTAACATAAATCTCATAAACGTAAGTACTTACATCAGTCTCCTTGGCCCTCTCGTCGACGAAGCTCCCGTCCTTCCACCTCTTGTGCATATACTAGAATACATCGTGCATGGTGACCGATTCTGTCTTTTTTCTCTCTTTTACCGCCTGTTGGGACTACATATGAAATATTTGTAGAATTTAATTAACTCCGTAAATTAATAGTACGAATTAGATAGTGGAATGAATTTGCGGTATCTCACCAGATCTGTACGCGTCGTTGCGTGGGGCCTTGATCCCCCCGTATGCAGACCCGCGGCCCGTCGATTCACTTTCGCTTTCTCCTATTTCTGCTTGTATGCAGGAGTATCCATCTTCTCCAAGATCTGCTCATAATACTCCTGCCGGATCCACTCCTTATTTGAATGTGCCATTCGAAGGTCATCCATTGCTTCCCGTATCTTCTTCCCGACGGCGCTTCTGTAGGTACTGCAGATTGCCTCCTCGCGATGGAGGCCACGTCCTCGGACATACAAATCCAATTATCATGTAATAAAAAAAATGGTTAATTAAAGAGTAATTAATAATTAACCACAAGATATATATACCCTCAACTCGTCGAGCCAGATGTACTGTAAGTCTAAGGGCACCTAAGAAAAATTAAGGTAGGGGCCATTATAGCTAGCCCGGATAATCTGCCCTAGAAGCCTGGCAGCATCCCACGGAAAAAACCTACAAAGAAGCAACGACTTGATTATTATCTTGAATAAATGAAACAAATTTAACAAATCAACTTAAATTTACTTACGATTCACCCGCGGGCCATAGCTCTCGTCGAAACTCGCCCATCGGCCTCTCTGGTGGTGTCGAACGATTCGTGGCTCCGCGCATGTACTCACCAGTAACCGGATGTAACTGAATCTGGAGGTACTCGGGGGCCCACTGTACAGTAATTTGTGGATCCGCTGGTGGATCCGCTGGTAGAACGGATCCGCCAGCAGATGGAGACGCAGGCCTTAATGAAGGTGACGATAGCCCCGTGGTAGATCGATGGCGAGATGAGTCTGTGCCTGTGGTACTCTCCGGGTCGGGATCGGTAGATAGGATTATATCCCGAGAATACTGAAGGCGACCACGACCACTACTACCAGCACCACCACCACCACCACGCCCACGACCAGGACCACCAGCACTAGCACCACCACCACCACGACTAGCACCACCACGACGACGAGTGCTAGCCACCATAACCTGTAAATTGAACACATAAACATAATTAACAATATTGAAGTATAAATGAATATAAAACTAAACTAAAATATATATACCACAACAGGGCGACGAGTGCCGCTACGACAAAAAGAACTAGGAGTGCCATATACAAAAAGAAAATATACAATAAGTAGATGATTGAACGACAACAGCATGAATTGAAACAATAATGCAGAAGTTTAAACAGAATTCACTAAGTTAGTTGTAAGTGTTTTTATGAGGTCATACTAAATTCACGTAATTGGAAGTATTTTTAATATATATCGATATTTAATCTAATAATCGTCATCGTCTTCATCCGCGTCCTCGGCCTCGTCTTCATCTTCATTCTCATCCTTATCCTCATCGTCGACTTCATCTGTATCCTCATCCTCATCAAGCTCTTCTTCTTCTTCTTCTTCTCCTTCTTCTTCTTCTTCTTCTTCTTCTTCTTCAGCCTCAATACTTGGGACAAGATGCCTCTTTCTTCCCTGGTTGATAGCTAAGTCTTGTGTATCAACCTCTTCCTCCCCTCTAGTTTTCTCAAAAATATCTTCAACATCCATGGTATCCGACTATTGTCCCAAGTACTGGGGCTTTTCTATCTAGTCCTCTTGGTATGCTGGGTCTCCAACGTTGAATGCATTCCTAGATTTAATCTTGCATACTACCCACCAGTCAAATCGATCTCTACGACGCCTTGGATTGCTTGTATAGTATACTTGAACAGCCTGACTTGCTATCGCAAACGTGTCGGACTCTCTATACCTCCTACGATGATTTATATCGACGAATCCAAATTGTTTATCGATTCTCCAACCGATATTTGGTGTCATATTGAACCACTCACATTTGAACATCACAATATGCATATCATATGGGGCAGTATATTGTAAATCTATAATATCCTGAAGCACTCCATAATAGTCAAAGACCGGCTCGTCGTCATAGATGGTGCCTCTTATGCAAATACCAGAATCCTTGGTATTGAAGCCGTTATTGAGAAATTCGACATTTATAGCATTATGAGTTGCCTTAAACTTGAAGCCCTTAACGACATAGCCTGGCCAAGTCTATGCATGCTTCTTCGGTCCCAATGCCAAATAACGAATACTCTCATTTGTTAGTGTTGTTACAGGCAATAAAACCTGTAAACAAATATTGATAATTTAAATGTTTAAGATGCATATATTTTAATGGTAGCTGCATAACATATTATCTCAGTTACTTACATATTTGCGAAACCATGAAGGAAAGGTACAATCAACCTCTCTTTGAAGTCCCTCATTGGTAATATCGAGTGTCCTCATTTTGAATTCATCTCTAAATACACTGTTAGAGAGAATAAAAATAAGTGTAGTCATTTACTTCACCAAATTAGATATTATAACGAGTGTAAGTGTAGTCACTTACTTCTCTAAATCTCTCACTTCTTATATGTCACAATTTAACAAGACATATCAGTGAGCGACATCAAACTCATCGTCAGTCAACCATAGTTTCTTACTAGCCCCAATAGACTTGCCCCTTGTTGAATATACCTCCATCCTCAACGTCCTCGTCATTCCTTTGAGGTCTATTTCGATTTGTTGGGACATGAGTATCGAAATAAATGGAGCAGAAGTTTGATACCCCCTCGATAAGATATGCTTCGCATATCGAAGCCTCTATATGAGCCTTGTTGCCAACTTTCTTCTTTAGATGGTGTAGGTACCTAGAGAGACAAATTATCTTAAAAATTAAAAATTAATGAATTATAAAATCCACTTAAATTCAACTTAAATTATATCAATTTTTTTTACCTTTTAAATGGGTACATCCATCGATAATGAACAGATCCACCGACACGGGTTTCGTATGCTAGATGAATCGGTAGATGCTCCATGCTGTCGAAGAAGCCCGTTGGAAATATGTTCTCTAACTTAAAAATTGTTAAGACAATCTTCTCCTCAAGTTCAACCATATGTTGTACCGTCAACTTAGTTGAATAAATATCCCGGAAGAATGTAGATAGCTCGGCCAATGGAACCCTTACAGCAGAAGGCAACAACTCTCTCAAAGCAATGGGTAGTAATCTTTCCATAAACACGTGGCAGTCGCGACTCTTCATTTCCGTTAGCTTACGTTCATTGAGATCAATGCATCTAGACAAATTCGACACATAGCCGTCGGGAAATCTTAAAGTAGATATCCACTTGCAGAGTATTAATCTATCTTCCTTGCTCAATGTGTATTGTGCTATCGGCTTAGTTAATTTTCCACCAGCTCCCCTTTGCATCAAGTTTGGATAAGGACGCTTGCATATTTCTGTAATACCTTTCTTGCTTTTGGATTAGCGATGGATATATCCGTGGAGAAGCCGTCGCTATACCCCCTAAGTTGGCCGACGGACTATTCGTCGCTACTTGGTCGTTAAATTTTGTGCCAATTTTTTTCAACATTTTTTTGCCAAATTTTGACAAATGTGCGACAACCTAGCGATGCCATTTTGTCCGTCGCTATATTTCCAACTATTTAGCGATGGATTGGCGACCAAGTTTCGCGCTTAAAATTAAAAAAAATTATTGGCTGCTATTTGACGGCAAACCGTCGATATTTAGTCAGTTGTCCGTTGCTATTAGCGACGGACATAATCCGTCGCTAAACCTCCGTTGCCAATTTACTGTATTTTGGTATTGTATACTCGTGTATATAATATCACTACATGTAAATTTAGTTTAAATTAAATTAATAGAGATTCTCAGGACATAATTGTGAAAAAAGACTAGAAAGGAAAAGAAAAAAAAGAGCCATTCGTTCTCTAACTGACACGGAGAATGATCATTCGCCGCCAACTGACACGAACAATGATCATTCTTCGGACAACTGTTACGGAGAATGGCCATTCTCCGTTATGAATTAGACGGAGATTGGTCGAGTTCAGAATACATACGACTCATCTTTATTGGGAATACGATGTTCATGTAAAGCTTCTTCAGCTCTTTATTCGCATCCTTCCAAAGTACGAGGTCATCGCATTCCCTTATAATATGGTTAATATGTTAATATGTTAAGTTTAGCATTTTTTTATCACTAATCTTCATACTATCTCTATAGCATTTCTACTTATACTTATACCTTTGGTGATATGTGCCTATTGGTTTACATATTAGTGATATGAGCTTATCTATCTTAAATTTAATTAGGTTGCCAAAATCAAAATTATGTTTTTGATTTTGGTTATTCATTTAATTTTAATTATTATGATATCACTAACATTTATGCTATCACCTTAGCACTTATACTTAAACTCAGTATTGTCCTAATATGCATTAAACTTATCATACTTGCTACTATGTATATTGCTTTGTTCATCTAACATGTACATGCAGAAAAGCAATAAGCAAGATCAATGTGGATATATGCAATGAAGAAATCATGGTGGGCCAAAGACTACGGATCCCACAAGATTTCTCTTAACCACCCGACGACATCTCCGGAGCCACGCACTCGGGGGTTCCGCTGCCCGGTCAGCGGACAGGGGTCGAGGGGGCAGTGCCCCTCGTTACGGGTTCGGGGGAGAAGCCCCCGAAAGGTATTCAGTTTTCACAAACTAGATATCTTTGGACAGCTGTCGCCAAGCGAAAAAGCCAGCACCTATCAAAGGAAGAAGCCAAGCCATGCCATCATCATTTCAAGACTCTGAAGAAGCCTGCACCTGCCTAAGTATATCTGGAGTATGTAATGAGTCTTAGGAATAATTGTAAACACAAGAAATGGATGGCAAAATCGAAAGATAGGGTAGAAATTAGCCCAGGATCATTTTTGGATGAAATCTGGCATACCGACGGTATACCGGTCCATACCGACGGTATACCAATTTTGTTTACAGAAAGTTTCTGTCTACAAAATCGGCATACCGGTTCATACCGACGGTATACCGATTTAGTAACGTTGAAATTCCAACGGTCGAAAATCCGAGCAATTAATGATCCCAACGGCTATATTTCTAGCCGTTGTATTCCAGACCGATATATCGCCGGTATGCCGGTTCATACCAGCGGTATGCCGGTTCGCGGACTAAAAAGTTGCCTTGAGCTCTTTTCAATACTTTGGTTATAAATAGTCTTGAACCCCTTCATTCAAGATTGATGCTTTGAGCCTAAAAATTTCTAAACCACCAAAGCCTATCCACAAACAACTCTACAAAGCTTTCATTTGCCATCCACAAATTGTGTTAAAGTTATTGAGTTGTAAAGTAAGATCTTCATCTTGTTGCATAAGGAGATCAAAACCTATTGTAAAAGGTTGAAGTTGGAGAGTCTTCGTATCCAAAATCTCGATTGATGTCGGAGAGGCCTTCGGACTAAAGCTCTCGTGTAAGAAGTTGGCAAGTTCTTTGGATCCAAACTCGTGTTTAACTATTTGCTCAAATAGTGGATTAAATCCGGAGAGAGTTCCGGGACAGGATTGCCTCTAGGGAGGATACTAGGATACATCGGGTGTCGGTATTGTTTTGCTTCTTCTCTTGCACTTATATTTTTTAAATTGTCCATTAGCTTGTGCCAAGTGCTTGATTAGTTAGCTTGACCCTATTCACCCCCTCTAGGAATTCTACAATTGGTATCAGAGCAAGGACTCTATTGTTAGGCTTAACATCCTTAGAGTAGATCCTTGTTATTTTTCTATGGCATCGTATTCCTCCTCCAATAAAGAGGGTTTTACTTCTAGTAACATAGACAATCATGTTTCTTCTAAATGCAAGAAATTCTCTAAGTGGAAGCCATTGCTAAACAATCCTTAGAGATTCTTGACAACCTTCAATCTACAATTGAAGAACTTTCTGAAAAGGTTATTCATTTAGAAGAAGCAAATAAGTTTTTGAGAAATGAAAACAATGATTTACTATCTAGACTTGATTCTCAAAACTCATCATGTGTTTCTTTAAAGAGTTTGAATGAGGCTTTAATCTTGAAAATCAAATCTCTTTCCTCATCTATAGAAGATCTTAAAAGTCAAACGCTTGTGTTAACTTCTTTGCACGATTCATCTATTGATTCTTTAAAGAAACAAAATAATTATTTTATTTCTAGAATTGCTTTATTTGAAAAAGAGAATTATGCTTTAAATGCTAAATTTGATTCTCTTACTTGTTTGTATGATGATTCGCTATTAGAACATAATATTCTTAAAACAAAATCTTCTCATACTCACTCTAGATATATTCATTATTCTAGTAGATCATATCTTCATAACCATGCTCATTCTGATACATATGCACACACTAGCATTAGGTGCCTTTATTGCTCTCGTATTGGACACATGAGCTTTACATGCCCTATTCGTAGGACCTTTACTACCAATGCTAGAGTAAGTGCTATATGGGTCCCTAAAGCTAATAAATGTGGATCCAAGTTTATTTGGAAACCAAAGTCTTCATCTAATATTGTAGGTGAAGCTTCTTATATCGGAACATAGCACCGAGGAGTGTGTTGGTGGTTGCAAAGCTCAAATATTATCTTCCAAGCAATTGCACCAACACAAGCATGGCCACTAGAGCCACTTTGGTAACATGCTAAACGATTCTCTTTAAATTGTTTACATTTGTAGAATCTTGCATGTTTCTCTTGATGTCTTGCTACTAGCTCACATTGATATCCTTTAGTTATCTTCTATATAAATCAATGTGAGATTTTATACTAGCATGTTTAGTTAATTTTCTTATTAATTCTTTTATCTTGTAAGACTAGTTGCTCAGCTTTAATGATTAGTTTACACTATATAGTTTATCACTCATTTTTTATTAGTGTGACACATTTATATATGCATGCTCATTATTCTTAATCGTTATTTATAAAGCATGCATATCACTCTAGTCCATAGGAGCTTAGTTTTGATTTGAGTTTATATGATTTTAACTCTCCGTCTTTAAAGTTTTTTTTTTGAAATAGTTACTTCTTGCCGGTTTGTATTTAATATGTCATATTTACATTAATCAGTATTTGTGAATATATGTGTTTAGCACAAGCTTCTTATCACTTGACAAGTATACACTTATACTTCCATTTTAACCTTGTGCTTATATAATATATTCATTATTGATACTCATATTTTATTTTGATTATCTTCTTGAGAATCAATTATGTCTTTGCCTAATAAAGCATATTTATATGTATTTTGAATTTGTGATAGTTTTTCAAACATTCATTAAGGATACATGACTATATCATTTACATGTAGATCATGTATTTCTTATGTTGATATATATTTTTGTATAAATATCTTTATGTGGGCATATGAGTTAAGCTAAAGTTTTATATTGACTTGAAGAGTATTTATTTATACTTGTTACTTTCAAACTTTTGTTTATCTCATACCTTAGCTATTGATTCCTTTGACCAAATTTATTCTTCTTGAATCAATTAGCTTCTTCCTTAAAGTCTTCTTTTGATAATATCTTATTGACTTTTTGGTTGGCATTATGGATACATGTTCTTAATTGATTTTTGATCTTTTCATGTATGCCTATTCGTGATATATATAGTTTCATATATATAAATGATTCCTAACTTTTGATATTTATTTGTTTTATACCTTTAATTTAGGACGTTGAGAGAAAATATTTATTAATGTCTTGCTCATGACTAATTATGGATGTTCTATTAAGGATCACATAGTTTTGTGTTTTATCTTGCATGTTAAATTTATCTCCTTAATTAGTACATATTTTCTAGTCTGCATCTTTATAATTTACTATGGTGCACTATGAAAGCTCTTTAAAAAATGTACTTCTTGATATCTTTAGCATTTAGCTTTCATGATCTTAAGATCTTTCTTTGCTCATTCTTTGGGTTTATACTTCTTTTTGAATTATTGTTGCGTAATGGTTTTTGTAGCTCATGAGAATACATGTAATTGATACATCATATTTCTTATGACTTTAGCTATATGGTTTGAGCTTTTGTGTTGAGATTTTTTATTTCTAGAGAATACACTTATTTCATAAAGGTTACAATATTTTGCGTTCTCTAGATCGATATATTATTTCATTATCTTGGACCAATCCCAATACTTGGCAAAGAGATTTATTTTTTTATGAATATCTTTCCAGCCATATTTTGATAAGAGTTAGTTCAGCTATCTTCTTGCTCTTATCCTTGCTTAGTAAAGAGTCTATAAATCATTTTGATCATTCAAAATGTATGTCCTTAATTATGAACTCTATGCTTAAGCAAGTATCGTTAGTGTTTGTGACTTAAGATTTAATGAGCACCTTTTTCTTGTTAATGACAACTCATTAATCTTAAATTAGTTATGTAGCTGGCTTATTTATGATATATTGTTGAGCTACATAATCTATGTTCACTTTCACTCTTCTAGCTATTGTTTTTCGTTTTAATCTATATATGATATGCTAGTTTCCAAAAACAAGATTTATGAATTGTCATGATGTGATTTGTATTCTATTTTAGATACGTATGTCTTATTCTCTAAAACTAGTTTGACAAACATTTGATTGGATCTTGTTTTTCAAAAGAGGTTTGTGATTCCTTACTTTAACTTCCTTCCATACTAGTCATTAGTATCTCCTAAATTTTTCTCATTTTGAGTCATAATTTCATCGTATTATCATTTACATATCTTTTTTATTATATTTGCAATCTTTTAAATGATAATGACTCTTTCCTATATTTTTCATTGATTTGTGAGATTTTTTTTGATTTGTGATTTTCTCTTGATGAGATTCATTGGATCATATTTATTCAATTATTTTCTTTATGAATGATCCTAATGGTTGAGTAGTCCTATATTATCTTATTATGTGATTATCAAACTAATTTATTACTCTACTTTGACTACTCATGGATTGCCATATATGGACCTTTGCTATTTGAACTTTATGGATTATTATTTACCATTAGCAAGGTTTGAATTTTACCCGTTGATGGGTACATATATGGTGAAACATACCTAGTCCTTGCAAAGTAATAAATTGGTTGATTCTTTCTTAATTAGATAATCATGGACATGATAATTGAGTTTTATTTTTATTTTATTTTTGAGCTATATTCTGTCTATCATCATGATTGTTCTTAATTGACTTTATTCTTTTTCATGATGACATTTTCTCAAAGGATAACATACATTGATCTATCATATTTAAATATGAGATCCTTCTATATAGATTAATGTATGCCATCTTTTGATTATACGTGCTTAATTGGAATATTCTTCTAATTTTTTATCTTTAGCAGCTATTAATTGGATATCTCTTCTTGACTAAAGATTATATTATTCGTCTTTTGACGATATTGTAGCCTTATATGCATTGAGCAAAGGAGAGAAATCCATAGTTGATTTACCCCTAAATCTTTAGTTATATATTTTATGCTATAAGTGCTTTGGAACTATATATGCATATTTTGAGGAGGAGTAAATCAATTGATTCAATTTATTTATACCCTTAAATATGTCGTATATCTAGTTCATCATGGACCCATATTTCTTCAATGTTATATCCTATTATTGTGGTCATGATAATTATCTTTTGTGAAGGATTTATGAGAGTGTATGCAAGTGTCTTTTCTTTTATTTATATCTCTCTTTTATATGGATTAAATAAGTCATCTTGTTAATATTAACTTTCATATCTTATCTTGATGACTATTGTGCCTTCATTGTTTTGGCTTTCCTTATAAGCTTAATTGATTTGGCTTTTCTTATTGAGGACTTACCTAAAATTCTTGTCTATCTATATTGGTAATACTTTGAGGGGGAGCATTCACGTCGACTGAATTTCTCCTTCTCAAGTATTTTTTTCTTTTACCTTCATGTTTATCTAAAAGGGTATTCATATAGCATGATAAGGTAATTGAGTTCAAATGCAAGAACTTGGGTAAGCATATAGATTTTGCAAATAGTGAGATTAGTCTATATCAATTGCTCTATTTTTTATTGATCATTCCTTTATTTTGTTCCACTATTTATTTGTGGACAATTTTGACTTTCAAATGGCTTTTTGATCAATGTTTCAAGTTTATATTTCAATTGGTATTAAGTTTATATCTTTCAACTATCTCATTTGGTATTTTTTTTATATCAATTACTTTGCAATTATCTAATCCTCATGGTCTTTTGACTGAAATCCTTGATTGAAATCTTTTATTTGAATTGGTATATTGCCTCCTTCCAAAACTAGAGTTTTAATTCATATAATATTATGTTTTGGAGTTTCTTTCTTGGACTTCAAGTTAGTAAAACTATTTATTGACTATTTTTAATTTTATTTATTTTACCAACTATATTGCATTTTGACAAGTTATTTTCTATTTTGTACTCTACATTTGATATGTATTTTCTATACTCGTCTTAACACACTTCTCCCATTGTTCTTCTTTTAGTATTTCTTGATCATAATTGTCTATGCCTTCCTCACGCTGTGATTTATGTACTTAAGATTAATTTTCTTTTATCTCTTAGTACGGGAGAGCCTATTTTTTATCATGACAAAGGGGGAGAAGTAAGATTAAGTATGTATTTATAAGTAATCTAAGTAGTATGCTTTTCGTGATATTGCTTATATCTCTTGTAAATTAGTGATACATGCATCTATTGTATCCATACTAAACTTAACCGATTTGCCATAATCAAAAAAGGGGAGATTGTTGGCCCAATGATTGTATCATGTTTTTGAATATGGTTAATATGTTAAGTTCAGCATTTCTTTATCACTAATCTTCATACTATCGCTATAGCATTTCTACTTATACTTATACTTTTGGTGATATGTGTCTATTGGTTTATATATTAGTGATATGAGCTTATCTATCTTAAATTTAATCAGGTTGCCAAAATCAAAACTATGTTTTTGATTTTGGTTATTCAATTAAATTTAATCATTATGATATCACTAATATTTATGCTATCACTTTAGCACTTATACTTAAACTCAGCATTATCCTAATGTGCATTAAACTTATCATACTTGCTACTATGTATATTGCTTTGTTCGTCTAACATGTACATGCATAAAAGAAATAAGCAAGATCAATATGGACATATGCAATGAAAAAATCATGGTGGGCCAAAGACGACGGATCCCACAAGACTTCTCTGAAACACCCAACGACATCTCCGGAGCCACGCACTCGGGGGTTCAGTTTTCACAAACTAGATATCTTTGGACAGCTGCCGCCAAGGGAAAAAGCCAGCTCCTATCAAAGGAAGAAGCCAAGCCATGCCATCATCATTTCAAGAGTCTGAAGAAGCCTGCACCTGCCTAAGTATATCTGGAGTCTGTAATGAGTCTTAGGAATAATTGTAAATACAAGAAATGGATGGCAAAATCGAAAGCTAGGGTAGAAACTAGCCCAGGATCATTTTTGGATGAAAATTGGCCTACCGACGGTATACCGGTCCATACCGACGGTATACCGATTTTGTTCACAGAAAGTTTCTATCTACAAAATCGACATGCCGACGGCATACCAGTTCATACCGACGGTATACCGGTTTAGTAACGTTGAAATTCCAACAGTCGAAAATCCGAGCAATTAATAATCCCAACGGCTATATTTATAGCCATTGCATTCCAGACCGATATACCGCCGGTTTGTCGGTTCATACCGACGGTATGTCGGTTTACAGACTGAAAAGTTGCCTTGAGCTCTTTTCAATGCTTTGGTTATAAATAGCCTTGAACCCCTTCATTCAAGATTGATGCTTTGAACCTAAAAATTTCTAAACCACCAAAGCCTATCCATAAAAAACTCTACAAAGCTTTTATTTGCCATCCACAAATTGTGTTAGAGTTATTGAGTTGTAAAGTAAGATCTTCATCTTGTTCCATAAGGAGATCAAAACCTATTGTGAAAGGTTGAAGTTTGAGAGTCTTCGTATCCAAACTATCGGTTGAAGTCGGAGAGGCCTTCGGACTAAAGCTCTCGTGTAAGAAGTTGGCGTGTTCTTCAGATCCAAACTCGTGTGTAACTATTTGCTCAAATAGTGGATTAAATCCGGAGAGAGTTCCGGGACTGGATTGCCTCTAGGGAGGATACCAGGATACATCGGGTGTCGGTATTGTTTTGCTTCTTCTCTTGCACTTATATTTTTTAAATTTTCCATCAGCTTGTGCTAAGTGCTTGATTAGTTAGCTTGACCCTATTCACCCCCCTTTAGGGATTCTACAATGGTTTCGGAGCGGCATTCATCTTTCGCTTTTTGTTAGCCTCTATTACTGTATTCTTCCCCAGGGGAGTAAAATTTTCATCAGCTAGTGCCGTTGATGGTTTTCTGAGCCTCTTCTCCCCTCCTACCCATCCTCCTCTTCTTTTGACTTCTTTTGGAGCAGCAAGTTCAGCAGCTGGCTGCAATGATGTAGCCATGGCTTCGAGATCAGTGATTGTTGCATCTTTTTTAATGGCTTCATTCTTCAATGATTCAACTTGCTTTTGAAACTTGTTTTTCTCATTAACGAGCCTTTTATTTGTTTCTCCGAGCTGCTCGGTTATTTACACTGATATAAAATAAACAACAATGAAAGGTATGATGTCAATCAATATATACTTTAAAATAAAGGAAAAAAAGATCATTCTCCGTGATCTTAACACGGGGAATGACCATTCTCCGTGATATTAACATGGAGAATGGTCATTCTCCTGTATTCTAATACGGGGAATGGCCATTCTCCTGTATTCCAATACGGGGAATATCCATTCTCCATGATTTTAACATAAAGAATGGCCATTCTCCGTTATTTTAACACGGAGAACGGCCATTCTCTGTCAATATAACACGGAGAATGGCCATTCTCCGTGGTATTAAAACGGAGAATTGTTATTCTCCGTTATTTTGACATGGAGAATGGACATTCTCCGTGATTTTAACACGGAGAATGACCATTCTCCTGCATTCTAATACGAAGAATTACCAATCAAAACTTTAAAAAAATAAAAATTTTACCTTGTGCCTGTAGCTTTTTAACCTTTTCGCTAAGCTTTTCATTCTCAGAAATAATATCAGATATCTTTCTTCGCAAGGAGTTCAATTCCCGTATCGACAACTCCATCGAGGTGTTGTTTCAATTTGTTGGGCTCCTTGTTCCTCTAGCTTTTTAAGCTTTTTATGGAGTTTCTCGTTCTCAACAAGAATATGAGATTTCTCTCTTCGTAACTCCTCCAATTCATGCACCGAGCCCTCCATCACAACGTTGACTGCAAGTTGTTGTGCTTCTTGTGCCTCTAGCTCTTTAAGCTTTTCATAGAGTTTTTTATTCTCAGCAAAAATCTGAGATTTCTCTTTTCTCAACTCCTCCAATTCCTGAATCGACCCCTACATCGCGGTGTTCATTTCAAGTTGTTGGGATCTATCTTGTTCAGCAATCTCATCCCCACATGTTTGGTGGTGTCCCTCTCCCTCGTGTGCACCTTCTTCTTGTTTATGTAGCTCATCTTCTTGTTGTCCTCCCTCTTTCCCAACAACTATAACCAAATTTTTGAATATCATTTTTGATCTCAATTTACTGTGATATTCATTTTTGAGGAAGACTGAGATTGCGTACCCATCCCATGTGTAAAATCTTGGGTACTCACGAATTGGGTCAAACTTCCATTCCACATGGGTACTATGTTCCACAATCAAGTAGAGGAAATATATTTTGCAACCTTCAATCTTGGGGTATGCATTAGAGTAATCCCCCCAACAGTTTTACTTATAGTCTTCTGGATGCTCTCAATGACATATGCCAAGATTAACCTTGGCCAGCAGATACTTTTGATTACTTCTATACTGTCTACCAAGGCCAAGAATTTGTACGATAAATTTGAACCGGCAGACCTTGTGAAGAATATTGTTTGACACAAGTGGAAGATTATTAGCTTGGCCAAATCATCTGGTTTAACTTGTTTATCTCCGTCACGAAGCCATTGTAGCAATTCAAAGAACTCCTCTTTTACTTCCATATTCGTGACTTCTCCATTTTTGCCCTTGGAATTAGCCAGTAAGCTTCTGAAGTGATCTCTACACAGGCTCAACGATTCCGGCGGTGTGGCCTGCTGTTGTTTTTTCATGATCAATCTTCTGTAATCAACATCATCCTCACTTTCTTCCTTTAGCGGTAGACCGAAGATGGCTGCCATATCGTCGACACTTGGTGCTATTTTAAAAGTGGTGCTCAATTCAAAGTATCCAACGCCATCTTTGTACTCCAAGTAAGTTCCTATCAATTTCTCAAGACCTTCTGAAACCTTGGCCAATTCTTGAATGCCAACTCTGTTTTTGTAGAATATCTCGACAAAATTCTAGAAACCGATATTCTTTAAAGACCCAATAACTGGCTTGGGTAAACGGTCGCCATCTTTATTGACACCCTCCATAAGAGTTAGCATTGTTTTCATCGAAGAACGGAAAACCCTTGAATCCTTATTCCCGAGAAAAAAATTTTCTACAAAAAAAATACAAAACAAAAAATTAGGTTTCTGTCAACTGTTCTCCGTCATTTTGAACACAGGGAATGGCCATTCTCCGTGATTTTACCATGGAGAATGGCCATTCTCCGTTATTTTAACAACAAAGAATGGTCATTCTCATTCGTTTTAACACTGGGAATGGCCATTCCCCATGATTTTAACACGGAGAATGGCAATTCTCCGACAATTTAACACAAAAAATGGTCATTCTCAGTGATTTTGACACGAAGAATGGTCATTCTCATGTATTTTACCACTGGGAATGACCATTCTCCATGGTTTCTACATGAAGAATTGAAATTCTCCGTCAATTTAATACGGAGAGTGTCAATTCTTCGTGATTTTAGCACGTGGAATGGCCATTCTCCGTAATTTTAATATGGAGTGATTTTAACACGTGAAATGGTCATTCTCTGTGATTTTAACAACGGAGAATGGTCATTCTCATGCGTTTTAACATTGGGAATGGCCATTTCCCGTCATTTTAACACAGAGAATGGCAATTCTCAGTTAATTTAACATGGAGAATGGATTAAAACAGGGAATAGCTATTCTCCTACATTTAAACACGGAGAATGACTATTCTTCGTCAATTTAACAAGGAGAATGATAATTCCCCGTAATTTTAACACGGAGAATGGTCATTCTCATGTATTTTAACACTGGAAATGATCATTCTCCGTGGTTTTTATAGAATCATGAACATAACTTAAAGTTTTACCTTCTTTTTGCCTATTTTTTTGCTTAGCAGCCTTTGTCGTCTGTGCAACTCTTTTAATTCTCCCTGATCCTCCGTTATTTCCCTTTGGATTTTGTTCAACTGTCTTCATTTTCTCCACAATAGCTATATCTTCTCTAACTGGGGTTCCAGTTGATTCTGATTCTGCTGCCGATGCTGCTGCTGCTGATGGTGTCGTGTCACGATCCGCACCCAATGTAGGGGTACGAGAAGTTGGTACGTCCAGCATACTCCGCAGTATCGACGGTAGAACGCTGTCTAGGTCACAACATCTAACACAGCATAAGTAAAATTGTACAAGATATACTCTCCGCACGGAGGACAAATAGAAGGTACATCTCAATCACAATCTAAGGTACAAATAACATGATATCATAGATATAAAAAATCTCAAAGGAAGTACAAACAGAAAGGGAAATAAGTCTAAGTGTCTATATGACACAATAACAATAACAAACATAATACATCTCAAGTCTCAATAACAACAACATAGTAAGATAAAGCCTAACTAAACTAGTCTAGGAAGTAGGAGTGATGTCATCAGCTAGAGCTGGGTCCTATTGAGAGTCCAGCTCGCAAGTGTCATCTAGGGCTCCTCCGTAGTACGTAGGATAAAAATCCTCGGCGTCATCTGTAATATTTTTAACAAGTCCAGTCAAGATAGGAACGAGTATAATACATCTCATGCAATTTATATCATGGCAGGAATGTAAAACGTGTAGAAGAGTAAGATACATGAAATGTAAGAAGATATACACAAAAATTAGAGAGATATTTGTAAACTGGAAATATATACATGATATGTAAGAACTGTAAGTGACTAATGATTTAGAGCACAAGACGGTTATGTAAACGACACGATGTTGCATACGAGTAATCTACAGAGGTTCACACGATTTAGATTGATCACATAACCACTTCTACTCCCCTGTCCCCAATCAATACACAAGAATCCAGTAAAGTTATGTTATTACACACGAAGTATAGTTGTACACGATGATCATGTGGGCACATGAGAGTACACGATTTCACACGATTTGCACACGAATTACACAAACACAATGAGTACATGATGCCCATGATAAAGTACAGTAACAGAAAATACCCGATGTATCCGCTAAGGGGATAACATCGCATAAAAAGATTCATATAGTACCAATCCATGATAACAAGTCTCAGCATCATGTAAAGTAATCTAGAGCATGAATATAGGTCCTAGCAAGTATAAAAAGATCAGAGAATGTACTCGTCTGAAATCCGAATGTCCATGAGAAAATAAAGTCTGAAGTGTGGTAACTGAGTCCTATTTAGAGCAACACAAGTCATGAGGTATACAAGGAGATTATAATTTGAAGAATACAATACATCTACATGTTTCTAGATCAATCTGGACCAAAGTCAACTCTTGATCAACTCTGGTCAACTCTAAAGTCAAACTAAGTCAACTCTAGTCAAATTAGGTGAAACTAGTTAGGGTTTGGTCAATCTTGGTCAACTAGTCTAAGTTAGTCTAATCTAGGCTTAAATAAGTCAATCTAGGTTTAACAAGTCAATTCTAACTATCCAACACATAGCCTAGGCAACTAGTTATACTACACACAAAGCTAAACCATAGTCTAGCATTACATCTAACTAGCTAGGCACACACAACCAGGTAATCTAGTCTAGTATCACATTTACATTTACATATATAAACAATATATATATATGGTATATATATGGGTTGTGTGTGTATAAACATTGTGTAGCATTAGGTAAAGGTTAATCCTCTAGTTAACATACATTTATACATTCATACATGCATATCTACATACATACATATATACACTCATATATGCATTGATTTGGTTCATTACATATATATATACATATTTAATCTCAGGTTTCCCTTTCTAGATTTTCTAATCATATGACCCCAGTTTTCAGTTAAGTTAATATACATATATAAACATACAAACTGATAATACCATCTCAAATTTTACAATGTTTCTCAGGTTTATACAAAATGGAAAAATCTCAGTTTTCATTCAAACAATGAAATTCAGTTTTAGGTTCTCATGTTTAATTTCAGTCATCCAAACATATAAACCAACAACCTATTCTCAGGTTATCACTCAATAGAAATCTCAGGTTTATACATATTGGGTTTTAATATATTTAGAATATAATGAACTTGATATTTAACCAACAACTCATCCTTAGGAATTCAGAACCAAACTCAGGTTATTCATTTACAACCCAATCAATACACAAGTTAAATCATTAATTTCAGTAACATATAGGGATAATTCTCAGGTTTCAGTTAATGGAACTAACTCAATATCTCAGTTAACTTTTTTTTAAAAAATTCTCAGTTAGCCACTACTGTTCAGTCATACTCCTAATGAAATTCGAATATAACCAACCTATTTGAATCCCCAGTTATCTACACATCTTATCAGTGCATTTATAACATGTACAATTTTGTATTTAACAATTTAATTACATTTAAACACATATCAATCCAGTTTTCGAAAACCAATACCAAAATAGTAACCATTATATCTATCAAACGTAAACCTCATATAAAACCCAGTATTCACATTACAACATAGTTTGAATTATCATTTAATTTCATGTAATAAACATTTAAAGCTTATTATCAGACATCAACCCAACTAATTTCTCAGTTTCACATAAAGGAGTTAATTCTCAGTTTTCAGTTTCAATATTTGAATTAATTCTCAGGTTTATACCCTAACCCCAGGTTTCAAGTAACCCACATATGTAATCTGATTTCTAATATGCATTAAACTTCATATTTTAACATTTTAAATTCACGAAACAGGGAGCATAAATACAGGTAATAGTAAACTCTCATGTACCACAGAAATTCCAATTTCGAATATCAAAACAATTATGAAAACCTAATACATTCGTGTACAGTGGTGTCAGGGATGTGTCAACCATGGGTGAACATGTTAGACGTGTCCACGTGTCCAAACAATGGACACGAAGGTGTCTAAAACAACAAAGACAACACAGTTTCAGAACTGTGTGTACACAGGCTCGTGCACACATGTCGAGTGCAAAAGGACATGACACACTCAACTATGTATCTTGTGCATGTGTCTAGAGTTAGAGGGGGTCTAGGGCTTCGTGTCTAGGGGCCTGGTTCATGTCCAAGTGAGTTGTGTCAAGTGATACGAAGGCGTATCATTTGCGTCTGAACGTGTGTGCAGGGTCAGTGCAAACCCAATACACGCAATTTATCGTGTCCGACACGACACAAAGTGTCATAAAATTCGAGGGGGGTCTGTCAGTGATGGCCCCCACCTCTATGCTAAGTTATATGGCCCCACGTATCCTATCCAAAGAGAAATAAGGGTCGGGTAGTAGGAGACTCGATCGAGTCCTCGTGCACAGTGTGCGTGTCCAGTTTGGACACGAAAATGACCAAAACTTTGACTTAGTCGAATGGATTTGGAATCCTTACACCAAGGGCTACACAACCATGTAATTACTTTTGAAATTTACTAAAATAATTTCCTATGTGGCATTTTATCGAACACCCATTTGAAAACATCGATACATGTCCGATACGGACACAAAATAGACACGAATTCCTACCAAACTTGGGCTACACCTAGGGAACCCTAAATGGATGTATCTATTGGAAGAAATCAGGAATTTATTAGGGTTTTTAGGGTTTAACCTATTGAGAGTTCAAACTCAATGAAAAGGGCTCCAGAATGAGAAGTTCCCTTCCTCGAGCGATGTCCAAACGAGCTCCACTTCTTGCAAGCAAGCCCCCACTAGCCTCTACTTCTGAAATGGATCCTAATGCAAGAGAGTAGCCTTAATTTAGAGTCAATTTAGATAAAGGGGGAGGAATTTGGGGAAGAACAAGTTAGGGTTCTATGTAGGTGTGAAAAAGAGGCAAGGTTTTCTAAATGAGACTTTATGGAAGGGGGTTTACTATTTGTGGCTGCCATTAGATGAATTAGGGTTAGGTTTTAGTTGTAGATGAGTGGCTAGGGTTTGTCCACCCAATTCTAAGTCCTCCTATTGGTCCAATAGTCCTAAGGCTTTTTTTTTCACAAATATCCTAAGGGAAAAAATATCTTACTTAGAAATATCTAGATATTGTTAAGCTTGTCATTTAGTAGGTTAACCTAATCAAGCTTCTAAGCTCAAGGCTAACCAAGATTAGGCTAAGATTCTAGGTCAAGTCTCAACTAAACAATTAGCACATATTTAATTAATAAAATTTTAAAATCACCAAAAAGTCAAAATGACCAAAATACCCTCAAGCCAAAAATGTGGTAGTGACAAGTCTACCCTCCTTAAAAGAATTTCGTCCTCGAAATTGAAAGGCGAAACTAAATTGATGAGAAGGATAGAAAATCATACCTCAAGATCCAAAGAGATAAGGGTATCGCTCGCGCATCTCATCCTCCCGCTCCCAAGAAGACTCTCCTGGAGTATGATGCCTCCATGCGACACGAACCAAGGGTATCTATCGTCTGGTTCCTCAGTACCCTCTCTCATCGATCCAGAACCTCCACAGGCTGCTCTGGATAGCTAAGAGTAGGTCCTACCTCGATCTCCGAATGATCGAGTACATGGCTAGGGTCTGCCACGTACCGTCTCAACTGCGACACGTGAAATACGTTGTGGGCTCCCACTAATGCAGGTAGCAAATCTAGCCTGTAAGCCACGTCACTGACTCTCCCGCTGATAACAAAAGTTTTGATGAAGCGCGGGCTAAGCTTCCCACCTCTACCAAAACGTACGGTACCATGTGTCAGAGATATCCTCAAAAAAACTAGATCTCCAACCTAATCACAAACAAGGTCTCAAATTAACTATAATAATCAAACACGATCAATAGAATCACAAAACAACAATCCTACTTTCAAACCTATCTCTAAGCTGTACCTCAAACTCCAATGTCTACGGTAGCTATCGGCCCAATACCGATGTCTATCATGCGCCACACGAAGTCGATCTCTGATGAGCTTCACCTTTTCGGCTGCATCCACAACCAACTCAGGTCCCAGTAAAGCTCGCTCTCCGACGTCATCCCAAGACAAGGGTGTACGACATCTATGCCAGTACAGTTCTTCGAACTATAACATCTTAATGCTGGCCTGAAAACTGTTATTGTATGCAAACTCAACTAAGTGCAGGTGATCCTTCCAGGATCTTCCGAAATCCAAGACACAAGTCCGTAGCATGTCCTCGAGTGTCTGAATAGTCCTCTCTGACTGTCCGTCCGTCTAAGGGTAGTATGCAGTACTAAACTTGAGCTGAGTGCCCAAACTAGTCTGCAGACTCCGCCAAAAATATGAAGTAAAGCGACTATCCCGATCTGAGACAATGCTCACCGGAATTACATGAATCCTGACAATCTGTCGCATGTACATCTCTGCTAGTCTCTCTGTAGACGTACCCACTTTAAATGGCAAAAAGTGAGCTGATTTGGTCAACCTGTCTACGATGACCCAAATTGCATCTTTCCCTCCTGGCGTACGCGGCAATCCCGAAACAAAGTCCATCGTGATGTGCTCCCACTTCCACTCTGAAATGGGCAACGGCTGCAACAAACTGCCTGGCCTCTGCCTCTCTGCCTTCACCTGCTGGCAGACCAAACATCTAGCGACGAAGCGTGCTACCTTCTGCTTTATCCCACACTACCATACATGCTCCCTCAGATCCCTATACATATTGTTTACACCTGGATGCATAGAGTACTGAGATCGGTGGGCCTTCTGCATAACCGGCTTCCGAAGCTCTCCACTGGACACACACAGTCTGGAACCGTGTCTTAATTCGCCATCCTCTACAATGGTGAACTCCTCATCTACCAATCTTGCTCGAGCCTGCTCTCGGATGCACTACAGAGCAACATCGTCGAACTGAGTCGACTTGATCCTCTCTATAAAGTCCGACTGAATCTGCAGACCCCACATCTGCATCTCCACTCCTGACACTAGCACCTCGATCCCCAGGCTCTCCAGATCTGCTAGCAAGTGACAATCTGCCGTCAAACACATGGTTGTCGGATATCTGCTCAAAGCATCGGAAACCATGTTGGCCTTCCCTAGATGATACTGTAGTGCAATGTCGAAGTCCTTCATCAACTCCAACCATCTATGCTGCCTCATGTTGAGCTTCTTCTGTGTAAACACATACTTCAAGCTCTTGTGGTCTGTAAAGATCTCCACACGCTCTCCGTATAGATAGTGTTTCCACAACTTCAAGACAAAAATAACTGCCACCAACTCTAATCGTGGGTAGGGTAGTTCTTGTCATACGGATGTAACTGCCTGGAAGCATAGGAAATTACCTTTTTATGCTTCTGCAAGACACAACCCAAACCCTCCCCCGAGGCGTCACTGTAGATAGTGAACCTGCCTGATCCTGATGGTAAAGTCAGAATCGGAGCTGCCGTCAACTGCTTCTTCAACTCATCAAAAGCGACCTGACACTCCTCTGACCAGATAAACTCTGCGTCCTTTCGGGTCAGCCTAGTCAATGGCTCTGCAACCCAGAAGAAATCCTGAATGAACCTCCTGTAGTAGCCTGCCAATCCCAGGAAGCTCCTGATCTCTGCAACTGAAGTAGATACTGCCCACGCCTCAACTGTCGTGATCTTCCTCGGGTCAACTGAGATCCCATCTCCAGTCACAACATGACCCAGGAAATCAACTCGGTCTAGAAAGAACTCACACTTCGAGAGCTTGCCATAAAGCTCCTTATTCCTGAGAGTCTCCAGAACCACTCTCAAATGCTCCTCATGCTCCTCCATGGTCTTCGAGTACACTAAGATATCATCGATGAACACCACCATGAACTTGTCCAAGTACTGGTGGAATACCTTGTTCATCAGGTTCATGAATACCGTCGGGGCATTAGTCAACCCAAACGGCATCACCATAAAATCGAACTGGCCGTACCGGTTCCTGAATGTTGTCTTCGGGATATCCTCACTCTTCACCTTCACCTGATGGTAACCTGACCTCAGATCAATTTTCGAAAATACCCTAGCTCCGCTCAACTGATCAAAGAGATCATCGATCCATGGCAGCGGGTACCTGTTCCTGATCGTAAGGTTGTTGAGTGCCCTGTAATCGATACACATTTGTACCATCCCATCCTTCTTCGGTACAAAAAGCACCGGTGCCCCCCATGGTGAAGAACTAGATCGGATGAAGCCCTTTTCCTGTAACTCATCCACCTGTTTCTTCAACTCCACAAACTTGTTGTTGTTCACCCTATAGACGTACTGAGATATCGGCTCTGCGTCGGGTACTAAGTCTATAGAGAACTCAACGTCTCTGTCCGGTGGTAGTCCTGGCAAGTCCTCTGGAAAGACATCCATGAACTCTGCTATCAATGGATGTGGCAATGTCTGCTCCTCAACTAAAACTTCGAAGAAGACTCTGCTGCTCTGTTCCGTCTCTCGCCTAGCGAACTCGAACTCTGGATCTCCTGGTGGACAGAAAAGAACTCTACCGCTGCGACAATCTATACTATCATGGTGCCTGCTCAACTAATCCATCCCGAGTACTATATCGTAGTTTGGTAGTTGCATTATGAGCAAACTCACATCCAGTTCTCGGCCTCCCGAAACTACTCTTCAATCCTTGTAAATATCACTAACGAGGATGATGCCACCCCCGGTCGTGATCTTGCAAGTCCTAGGCAATAATTCAGAAGCAAGATGGTGTTGAATAGCAAAAGATACTGACACAAAGCTATGGGATGCCCCAGAATCAAACAATACGAAAGCGGGAATGGAGTCGAGAAGAACAAAACCTGCAATAAGATCTCCAATGGCCTCTGCGTCCTCTGCTGCCATGGCGAATGCTCGCTCCTGCTGGCCTCCCCTGGCCTGCTGCTGGTGCTGGACGAACCTCTGCTGCTGGATCTGCAGGGCTGGTCCCTTCTGCTGGCCTGCTGGAACCGTGGCTCCTCCTCCTTCTCCTGGTGTTGGACGAGCCACCGCTACAGAACAGTCTCTCATCTGGTGGTCTGGCAAACCACACATCAGGTACCTCCCTAGCCTCTTCCTATAGCCATTCCACCCATGTCTCGTCTTCCTGCAGAAAGGACAACTAGTGGTCTGCTGCTGCCTGGGGCCCTGCTAAAAAGGTGCTCGATCCTGTCCCTGAGGCTACTTCTTGAACTGCCTCTGCTGATGCTGCTGCTGGAAGTGGGGCCTCTTGGTCGGACCCGTGCTTCTACTGGCTCCGTGGAAGTCTCGACCTCTCTTGAGCCTCAGCTCAAGATCATCCTCTGCCACTAGGGCACCCACTAGAATTTTCTCAAAAGTGGCACTCCGGTCACTCTTGGTCAAGGACTTGACCTCCTTGGCTAACCCCTTCCGGAACCTCTGGGCCTTCACTGTCTCACTGAGCCCCTCAACAAATCTGCCCAGATAGTAGAACTCCCCAGCGTACTCCTCGACAGTACAACTGCCCTGAACTAGGCTCTCAAACTACGTCTCCAGGGTGCCAAGAGCTGTGTCAGGGAAAAACTTTTTCTTGAACAACTTCTTGAACGCTGACCAAGTCAGTCCATCGATCCCCACTCTAGGGTCCGTCTGATACCAAGTGCGGGCCAGGTCCTGCATCTGGCTGCCTGCCGCCTCGATCTGAAGTCGAGCTGGTATCTCCGTCAGCCGAAATATCTCCTTGATATGCTCGATCCAATCATCAGCATATAAGATCCTTTCTGTGCCACGAAAGTCCCATGGACGCATCGTCTGGAAGTCCTGGATCCCTGGTGTCCTCGGCTGATATGGTTGCATCTGGGCTGCCTGTGGCTGCACGATAACTCTCTCCACCGTCGACAGGGCAAGCTGATGGTCATTCTCTATGCCCTGCTGGAAATGAGCGGTCTGCTGTCGCTGGGCCTCCACTATCCTCTTGAAGAAATCGAACAACTGCCCCACGTCAACTGATACGGAAGGTGGCTGCTGTCGAGGAAAATCAGGAATGATGGGAAAAGTCTCTGTATAGGCGGAGGTGCACTCCAAATACAACATAAATGCCAGCCTGAGTCGGCACAACAGGAGCTGCGGTCTCGTGGCCCTGTTGAACAGGACGAGAGGTGGCCGACCTCTCGATAGTGTCCCCCGGACCGGAGCTATGAGATCGTGTCTCCATAACCATCCTGAAGACAGATCAAAACAGAAACTATTACTGAGAATGAAGCAAAAAAAAAAGAAGGACAGTTTATTTATTCAAAGAATCAACAAGAATTTAGATGGCAAATATTGGATCGGAGTTTTCCTAACGTGATTGAGTACCTCAAAACTATATCATATATCCTACTGCAGGCTGTAGTGATACTCTAGTTCGAATACCACTACAAATCTAGACCTATATGGGCTACCACTAAAAACGTATCACGACCCGCACCCACTGTAGGGGCATGCCAAGTGGGTACGTCCAGCCTACGCCGCAGTGTCGGCGGTAGAACGCTATCTTAGGTCACAACATCAAACAACATAAGTAAAAATACACAAGATATACTCTCCACACGGAGGACAAATAGAAGGTACATCTCAATCACAATCTAAGGTAGAAATAGCACGATATCATAGATATGAAAAATCTCAAAGGAAGTACAAACAGAAAAAAAATAAGTCTAAGTATCTATACGACACAATAAAAAAAACTAACATAATACATCTCAAGTCTCAATGACAACAACATAATAAGATAAAGCCTAACTAAACTAGTCTAGGCAGGAGGGGTGATGTCATCAGCTAGAGCTGGGTCCTCTTGAGAGTCCAGTTCGTAAGTGTCATCTAGGGCTGCTCCATAGTACGTAGGACAAAAATCTTCGACGTCATCTGTAATATTTTCAACAGGTCCAGTCAGGACAGGAACAAGCACAATACATCTCATGCAATTAATATCATGGCAGGAATGTAAAAAGAGCAGAAGAGTAAGATACATGAACTGTAAGACGATGTACATAAAAATAAGAGAGATATTTGTAAACTGGAAATATATACATGATAAGTAAGAACTGCAAGTAACTAGTGATTCAGAGCACATGACAGTTATGTAAACGGTACGATGTTGCACACGAGTAATCTACAGAGGTTCACACGATTTAGATTGATCACATAACCACTTCTACTACCCCGTCCCCAATCAATATACAAGAATCCAGTCAAGTTATATTATTGTACAAGAAGTATAGTTGTACCCGATGATCATGTGGGCTCATGAGAGTACACGATTTCACACGATTTGTATACGAATAACACGAACACAAGGAGTACACGATACCCATGATAAAGTACACGAACACGAAATACCCAGTGTATCCGCTAAGGTGATAACATCGCATGAAAAGATTCATATAGTACCAATCCGTGATAACAAGTGTCAGCATCAAGTAAAGTAATTTAAAGCGTAAATATAGGTCCTAGCAAGTATGAAAAGATCAAAGAATGTACTCGCCTGAAATTCGAATGTCCTTAAGAAAATAAAGTCCGAAGCGAGGTAACTCAGTCCTATTTAGAGCAACACAAGTCATGAGGTATACAAGGGGATTATAATTTGAAGAATACAATGCATCTACATGTTTCTAGGTCAATCTGGGCCAAAGTCAACTCTTGGTCAACTCTGGTCAACTCTAAAAGTCAAACTAAGTCAACTCTAGTCAAATTAGGTCAAACTAGTTAGGGTTTGGTCAATCTTGGTCAATCTAGGCAACTAGCTATACTACACACAAAGCTAAACTATAGTCTAGCATTACATCTAACTAGCTAGGTACACACAACCAAGTAATCTAGTCTAGTATCACATTTACATTTACATATATAAACACTATATATATAGGTTGTGTGTGTGTATAAACATTGTGTAGCATTAGGTAAAGGTTAATCTTCTAGTTAACATACATGTATACATTCATACATGCATATCTACATACATACATATATACACTTATACATGCATTGATTTGGTTCATTACATACATATATACATATATACATATTTAATCTCAGCTTTCCCTTTCCAGATTTTCTAATCATATGACCCCAGTTTTCAGTTAAGTTAACATACATGTATAAACATGCAAACTGAGAATACCATCTCAGATTTTACAATATTTCTCAGGTTTATACAAAATAAAAAAAATCTCAGTTTTCATTCATACAATGAAATCCAGTTTTAGGTACTCAGGTTTGATTTCAGTCATCCAAACATATAAACCAACAACCTATTCTCAGGTTATCACTCAATGGAAATCTCAGGTTTATACATATTGGGTTTTAAGATATTTAGAATATAATGAACTTGATAGTGAACCAACAACTCATCCTTAGGAATTCAGAACCAATATCAGGTTATTCATTTACAACCCTATCATACACAAGTTAAATCATTAATGTCAGTTACATATAGGGATAAGTCTCAGGTTTCAGTTAATGGAATTAACTAAATATCTCAGTTAACTTTTTAAAAAGAAAATTTCTCAGTTAGCCACTACTGTTCAGTCATACTCCTAATGAAATTCGAATATAACCAACCCATTTGAATCCTCAGTTATCTACACATCTTATCAGTGCATTTATAACATGTACAATTTCGTATTTAACAATTTAATTACAGTTTAAATACATATCAATCCAGTTTTCGAAAACCAATATCAAAACAATGAGCGTTATATCTATCAAACATAACCCTCATATAAAACCCAGTATTCAAATTACATCACAATTTGAATTATCATTTAATTTCATGTATTAAACATTTAAAGCTCATTATCAGACATCAACCCAACTAATTTCTTAGTTTCACATAAAGGAGTTAATTCTCAGTTTTCAGTTTCAACATTTGAATTAATTCTCATGTTTAAACTCTAACCCCATGTTTCAGGTAACCTACATATGTAATCTGATTTCTAACATGCATCACAATTCAAAATCTACAATTAAACTTCATAATTTAACATTTTAAAACATACGAAACAGTGAGCATAAACACAGGTTTCAATAAACTCTCATGTACCACTGAAATTCCAATTTCGAATATCAAAACAATTATCAAAACCTAATACATTTGTGTACAGTAGTGTCAGGGATGTGTCAACCATGTGTGCACGTGTTAGAGGTGTCCACGTATCTAAACAATGGACACAAAGGTGTACAAAACCACAAAGACAACACAGTTTCAGAACTGTACGCATACCGGCTCGTGCACACATGTCGAGTGCAAAAGGACACGACACACTCAACCATGTATCTCGTGCACGTGTCTAGATTTAGAGGTGGTCTAGGGATTCGTGTCTAGGGGCCTGGTTCATGTCCAAATGAGTCGTGTCAAGTGATACGAAGGCGTATCAGTTGCGTCTGAACGCGTGTGCAGGGTCAGTGCAAACCCAATGCATGCAATTTATCGTGTCCGATACGACACGAAGTATCATAAAATTCGGAGGGCGGGGGTCTGTCAGTGATGGCCCCCACCTCTGTACCAAGTTATATGGCCCCACATGTCCTATCCAAATAGAAACAAGGGTCGGGTAGCAGGAGACTCGGTCGAGTCCTCGTGCACAGTATACGTGTCCAGTTTGGACACGAAAATGACCAAAACATCGACTCAGTCGAATGGATTTGGAATCCATACACCAAGGGCTACACAACCATGTAATTACTTTTGAAATTTACTAAAATAATTTCCTTTGTGGTATTTCATCGAACACCCATTTAAAAACACCGATCCGTGTCCGATACGGACACGAAATGGGCACGAATTCCTACCAAACTTGGGCTACACCTAGGGAAACCCTAAACGGATGCATCTATGGGAAGAAATTCCTAATTTCTTAGGTTTTGTAGGATTTTACCTATTGAGAGTTCAAACTCAATGAAAAGGGCTCCGGAATGAGAAGTTCCCTTCCTCGAGCAATGTCCAAACGAGCTCCACTTCTTGCAAGCAAGCCCCCACTAGCCTCTACTTCTGAAATGGATCCTAATGCAAGAGAGTAGCCTCAATTTGAATAAAGGGGGAGGAATTTGGGGTTGAACAAGTTAGGGTTCTATGTAGGTGTGAAAAAGAGGCAAGGCTTTCTAAATGATACTTTATAGAAGGGGGATTACTATTTGTGGCTGCTATTAGATGAATTAGGGTTAGGTTTTAGATGTAGATTATTGGCTAGGTTTTGTCCACCCAATTCTAAGTCCTCCTATTGGTCCAATAGTCCTAAGGCTTTCTTTTTCACAAATATCCTAAGGGAAAAAGTATCCTACTTAGAAATATCTAGATATATTGTTAAGCTTGTCATTTAGTAGGTTAACCTAATCAAGATTCTAAGCTCAAGGCTAACCTAGATTTGGCTAAGATTCTAGGTCAAGTCTCTACTAAACAATTAGCACATATTTAATTAATAAAATTTTAAAATCACCAAAAAGTCAAAATGACCAAAATACCCTCAAACCAAAAATATGGTAGTGACATGCCGACTTGGTGTGAAGATTGCGAATGGAGAGTAAGGTTTAAAGATATTGGAGGAGGAAAACTGGATTCGAAAGTGAGCGGCGTATGGAAGAAGAGGAAGTATCGAAACATTTTTTTGAAGAGTAGGTTTCGTGGGTGTTTTCAATATATTAGAAGGGCAAAAAGGTCATTCCGAACCCCCTTTACATATGTTTTTTGCCAATTTTGGGCACGCGATAAAGTGTTATTTTGCGGTGGAATTTTTATAAAACTTTTACAATTTTTTGGCATGGCAGCAAGATTTTGAAACAAATGAACATTTTGATATAATTTTTATCCCACATTTTAAGAACATTACAACTCTACAAAACTTTATTCCTAACTGTTTGTTACAAAAAAAAATGATCATAATTCATTAGATAAAAGAAGGAAAAAATTCATCGTCTTCCATATTCATCCAACAGAGTGGACTCCTTTCGACCTTTGCTGCTTAATTATATTGTTGCGCAATTTGGATTCTTCTTCATTGTGCTCTGAAGATGCAATCCATACAGCAACTTTGTACCTTTCCTTTTCCGAATCAAACTGCATATAACAAACATAACATCAAAAATATTGCTCAAAAAGTGTAAGTATTTGACGACATATTTTTAGACTTACATTGAGAGAACAGGAGTCCAAACTACATCCGTCTTTTATAAATAAAATTACAAAAAATACCACAATCAAATGTATTGTATTGGCGGGGAACATAAGGACGACGGATTATGGAGAACGTAGAAAAGTTGAAGCTAGCATCTCTCAACTTCAAAATCTCTTCCTCGAGAAAGAGATCAAAATTTGAAAGCTATAATTATCAAAATACAATATGTATTAGTATACCGCGAATCTAGTACGCAATTCATAAAAAATTATGAATATGAGCTTGTTATTTCTTTTATGACTGCTTAGTTATAAATCGTCTCATCTGTAGATCTAAGGGATTTTGAAGTTGAGAGAAAGAGATCCAAATTTGAAAACTACAATTACCAGAATACAATATGTATTAGTATACCGAGAATCTAGTACGCAACTCATAATAATTTATTAATATGAGCTTACTATTTCTTTTATGACTGCTTTGTTATAAATTGCCTCATCTGTAGATGCAAGGGTGTCCCATACTTCAAAAGTCTTTGTTTTAACCATAACTCTTGCAAGAGTATAGTGGTCCAACAAAAGAACGGGTATATATACCTGAATCAGGATTAATTAGGTAAAATAAATTAATCATTTTTCAGACAATTGGGATTAAATTTTAAACAGAAATAGATTAATACCTCATTACAAATGCTTAAAAATCTTATATAATCCTAGAAATATTTATTCTTCTTCCATATTTCATGAAGTTGTTTGTTAGATGGAGATAACGTTGCTATCTACGTACACATCAATTAATACATTACGAATGATAAACAAACAAGAAAATTGTTAATGCATAATCACTAAAGAATAAAATGCTCACTCACCACTAACTTTATTGGTAAATACCATACATTAGCTTTATTGACAGTTCTTATCCGTTCCTCCGCGGTGAGAAGAGCAGGGACAAGGGTTACAATCTGAGTATCTTATTAAAAAATCAGCAATGGCATCGAAGTAAACATAGATGGCATTTAAGAAAAAATATACTATCTACATACCCCATCTTTAATTCTCCTTCCTAGAGAAAAGGACTTCATCTCAGCCCGACTCACATAAATCTTGTTGCAAGATGATATTATTTCGCTAAGAAAATAGACGAATAGATTTGGAAAAAAACTGTTGAAATGAAATGAAAACTCATATTACATACTCGTCAAGTTTACCATCCACAAAAATATAATTGTAAAAACTCGAAGAACTACTAGTATATTGGCTAGGCTTTGAGGTTGAACTTCTTGTTAAACTTTTTAAAGCTGTGACCGAATCTAAATTTTTCATATTTTTTTCAAAGAACTGCTAACGTCAGTTTCTTCTAGAGGGAATATATTGAGAATTTGCTGGATTGATTTATCATCTTTCTTCAGCCCCTCGTCCTCATCAGAAGATTCAACGTTAACCTCCTCCACAATATTAATTACTCCAGATGAAAATGCCTTCTTCAAAGCTGAAGATTCTTCCATCTTTTCTAAATGCCGAGATGTAATAATTTGTTCAAGTTCGATTGAACCAAGTTTAGAATTGATCGAAACAAGTTGATCTGAAATCTTCGACAGTTGTTCTTCAAACCTGTACATCATATGCGGAATGAAGGTTTTATTTGAAGCTGGCATCCAATCTTCTACCTTTTCTACATGTTTCATACGAGTAGACATCTTTCTCCATTACTACAAAGTGAAATAAGAAAAGTATTCTATGTATTTCAGAATAAATAATAGTTGAAACAAGAAAACTATTGTATATATAACAACAAAAAAGTAGAAAAAGTGAGGAAGATGGAAAGATAAATAAATTTTGGGACTAACAAAGAATCTACTAGCCGTTTGTAAGGTTATCATGAAAGGTTATCATGATTAACAATTGAGGAACTCTAGAAGAGGTTTAATTTTGCTGGTACTCCTCGTTGTTCGAGGAGGGATCGACGAAGTCCGCCGCGAAACGTAACTTCTTCTTCTTTCCTTCTTCATCTCTGTTTCTCCTTCCACCACCACCATGGCCTGTAGATTTCTAACCAAAATATTAAATTGTTAGATAAAACAAAAAAAATTACGAAAAGATTACTAAATCAAAATAACACATATTCATAGAAAACATGAGACTAAAAATAAAAATATTTCAAAAGAAACACCACAATTTTACAACAACTAAGCAGACTATGCTATGCAATAACTAAAATTTGGGATTGTGTCCTTCTTGGATTTAATTTACACAAAAAGAGATTTGAGAGAACGAGCTTTTATCGGCTTCCTACCCCTCTTCTTCCTCTGAATTCTTTCCTTACTATTATCCACATTGTCGACAGGATTTTCATCCTTGTCGTCGTCGGTATCATCATCTAGATCGCCACCAGCTATCGGAGCATCGGTGGTGTCGTCGTCTACATCACCTCTAGTCAAGGACACATTTTATCCTTCCTTTCCCAGCATATTGTTATATATACGTAGTTGCACAAAATATTAAATTGGATGGGCGAAAGAGAAAGTAAATATGAGTTAATTTAGGGTATTTATTTAAAAAATTGCATTAAAGAATGACATATTGTAGCAAGTTAACAAGAGGTCAAAATTCAAAAACAGCATTAAATGATGTATCCTGCGTTATTTAATCTGAATTTAATCTGAACCATTGGATCAACATCCAATGGTTCAGATTTGGGATGTATCGATACATCCCAAAAGAGTGGATGTATTGTAGAATTTTCCATATATATATATATATATATTTTTTGCAAAAGAGGAATTCATTAATGTATAAGGTGCAAAATGCCGATGCCTATACAAGTAAGCGCGCCTCGCGCTAAAGGCAAAATACCATAAAAGAAAGGGCAACAGAGACAAGAACATAAACAAAACCCCGGACCAGCGGGGACTAGACCCAGGCTATCCAGAAGTTGTCTGCGGAGTAGGAGCAACGCCTTCGAATTCTGCTAATCTATATTATATATATATATATATATTATTTTTTAACAAACCGTTACCTTTATTGGAAAAAAGAGGGTAATGAGTACATCCGACCTCATAGGTAACAAATAAACAAAAAGTCAATCAATCAAAGCACTACTCAAACGTCCAATGCGGAATAGGCAGAAGGTGACGACAACCCGAAAGCGACTTCCCGAAGTGCCCTTCACCTCCGGGACCAAAAAAATAGCACCAGCACTACGCCGCTCATAGCGATGCTTATTCCGGTTCTTCCAAAGCACCCATATAATCGTACCAGCCAAGGATCTCCGGTGATGACTGTCCGGGCCCCGCCACCACCTTTGAATGAAGGCCAAAAATTCACGATGCATCCATAGTTTAAAGAAACCCCGAAAGACAGACCATACCTCCAAAGCAAGATCCCCGCGGAAGAAAATATGCTGAAGAGTCTCCCTGTGTCCCTCCTGACAGCAATGACACCTTAAAGCCAAATGGAAGCCAATCTTTTGAATGTTGTCATCAGTGGGAAGCTGGTTATGGCAAACCCGCCACATCAGAATGCTCCACTTTACCGGAATACACTGGCCCCAGATATTAGAAAATAAGGAGGAGGTTGGAAGGGAGATCCGACACAACCTCCAAGCCGCTGCCAGAGAGAAGGATCCTTGCCACTCACCCCAAACAAAGGAATCAGGAACTGGAGTGCAATTCAGATTAGCCGCACTGAGACGCCGCGCTGCCTCTTCCCCGAACTGCTCCGAGATCAAAGGCAAATTCCAGCCCACGACAGTCCAGAACGATCGGATATCAGGACCGCCATTGTCAGAGTTCCTCGCCCTAGAATCCCGGATCTTCCTCCCCCTATCCGATAGGACCCTCACAATCACCGATCGATGAGGATGAAGCACCATCCTCTCGGACAATCTGGCCGACCGTCGAAGCTCTTTGAATCCACCACCAGGTGGTACCCGCCCCGAGGGGTGAGCCCGACGCTGCGACAGGTCAGCGCCCGCCCCCACACTTCGGTCCCCTATGCTGGCCGAAGACTGGCCCGCCTGGCCAGATACGGCAGGTGCCAACGCCTGGGCTCGCAACCGCACCCGAGCCCGTCTCCATGTTCCGCGCCTGACCCTTGTAGTTACGCCCTCGTCCGTCAGAACAGCAACTCTACGCAGCCTGAAACCTTCCGGAATCTACGCTTTGCACCTCGCTGAACCCCCTCCACGGCCAAGTCTGAATGAAATATGCGGTTCCGCCAAATTCCTCCTCCGCAAAATCTGTCGCCAAATGGGTGAACACTTAGAAGTCAGGAATGCTTTGCATGGATGACGCAGACAAAAATATTTTGATTTAAGGAATTCAACCCAAAGCCCCTTCCCATGACACAACTTCCACCATAATTTCATAGAGAAAGCATCCATAATATTGTTGAGACACTTGAACCCAAGACCCCCTTCAGGCTTAGTCCGAGTAACGAAACGCCACGCCAACAACTCCTCTTAGCAATACCATCCTTGCTACCCCAAAAGAAAGCTGCAAACATCCTCTCAATCGCCCTGATAACTACCCTAGGTGGGCAACAAGCTGCCAACGTATACATAGGGATAGATGTGAGAACATTCATAATAAGAACCAGCTTACCCCCAGGAGATAATATCTTGTTTTGCCATCCCGTCAGCTTCGATCTGATTTTATCAAGCAAATAGCTGAACATCCCCACATTCCATCTTCCGCATGTTAAAGGACAGCCCAAATAAGTAAGTGGGAGAGAACCAGTACAAAGTCCAAAAAGTGTCGAGATAGTCCGAGCATGAGCCTCAACCAATGGAGTCGCAGTATAAAAGGCAGATTTGGAATAATTAATCTTTTGACCTGATACAGCCTCATATCGATGCAACACCTGCTGAAGAGCACGCAATCCTGCAATATCCCCCAAAGTGAAGATAAGTACATCATCTGCATAGGCCAGATGCGAGATACACAGACCCCCAATCGGAGTACGAAAAGAAGATCTTCGATTAGAGTCTTGAAGAAGCTTGAGATTCCGAGAAAGTACCTCCGCGACAATAATGAAGAGAGCGGGAGAGAGAGGGTCCCCCTGACGGATCCCTCTAGACGTCGGGAAGAAGTCAGTAGGAGCGCCTTTCAGAAGAACCGCATACCGGGTGTCCGCCACGAGACGATAAATAAAATCACAGAAGACTTCATTGAAGCCAAATCTCCGAAAAGCACGCAGAAGGAAATGCCAATTAACTCTGTCATAAGCTTTCTGCATGTCAAGCTTGATTGCAATGTTGCCACCATGATTGGACTCCCTCATAGATGCCACCATGTCCTGGGCAATGATGATATTGTCAACAATCTCTCTCCCTTTAACAAAAGCACTTTGCTCCGGAGAAATGATTTTGGGACGAAAGTCCCGTAACCTGCAAGCAAGAATCTTGAAAATAATCTTGTTACAGAAATTACAAAGACTAATAGGACGAAAATCTGAAAGATTCTTCGGGTGCTCGACTTTGGGGATAAGGAATAAAAAAATATCAGAAATGGAAACCGGAAGGCGGGCACCCAAGAAGAAGGAGCCAATGGCTTCCTCCACGTCAGCAGCAATAATATCCCAATAAGATGAGAAGAATCTTCCAGAAAATCCATCCGGCCTGGCGCCACTAGACGGGTCCATCCCACGAACAATCTCCAACAACTCCGATCTCTCCGGACAACGAACAAGATCAAAATTGTCCTCCACATAAATGATGCTAGGGATGACATCGAGAAAGACATCATCGTCTGAAATAGGCTCAGCCCGGAACAGCTTAGAATAGAATAAAGAACCCTCCGCCGCCACCTCTGCATCAGAACCTGTTTATGAACCATCCGTACGAATAATTTTCTGAATAGCCGTCTTTTACTGCCTGCTCCTGGTGCACGCATGGAAAAAACGAGTATTCTTATCACCTTCTAGGTCCCAATTCAATCAGGCCTTTTGTTTCCAAAAAGACTCCTCAACCTGGACCTTTTGCTTCAGTCTGGCGACAGCCTCCATCCAGGAAGCCCTTCCCCTCTCCGAAGGATGAAGATCATAGTCCTGTTCTGCCGCCAAGGCAATGTCCTCTGCCTGACGGGCCTCCTGGAAAACGTCTCCGAAAGTCGATCTGCTCCATCCGGCCAGGAATGCCCCGTCGTCCGCAAGCGCATGCCCAGCCGCTCAGGAGCATCATAATGCCAACAAGATCCCCACGCCCGGGAAACCACCGAGAGGAACTCAGGATGAGACGTCCAAAAGTCAAGGAATCGGAAACCTCAATACTGTAGGGAGGAGGCTGGCTGACATGAAATCAATATTAGAGCATGATCATATTCTGCCCGATTAAGGTGCTCGTAGGATACCTGGACCCCATCCAACCAACTACCCGTCGTGAGCATACGATCAACGCGGGACCCCTGTCGATCCACTCCACCCTGACCATTCACTCAAGTAAATATGCTTCCTCTGAAACTGACATCAGAGAGCCCGACAGCCAACTGAAAGTCGAGGAAGTCTGCAATGGCCAGTGAGTCAGGAGGTCGGCCTCTAAATTTCTTGTCCAGAGAAGCGATGATATTGAAGTCCCCGCCCACAGCCCAGGGCAATGCAATATCCCTGGCTTGGACATCCAGAAGGTGCCGCCAAAGACGCCTTCTCCCCTGTCGTGTCCCTGTACCATGAACAACAGACAACCGCACCGGATCCTAAAAACAACTCAAAGATAGCTGCACCATGATAGCCTGATCACAGGAATCAATACAGTTGAACCCACAACCCGACTTGCTGAAAAACAAAATATTTCCCTTTTTATTGCAAAAACTAGCATCAAAACCCAACCTCAATTGATAAGAAAGGAGCTTAGAGGATATCACCTTGGGATCGATAATAGCAAGAACTTGTATAGAGTTGGTCTGACACAAGGACCTGAGATGACATATAGTGGATCTGTTCGCCGTCCCCCGAACATTCCAAATAAGATGGTTAACCATGGACCCTCTGGGGGTCCCGCCTAACCCGGGAAGCATGTGATCGAAGAAGTCGATCCGACCGAGGCGCCAACGAATTCCTTCGCTTACCAGTCGCCTTTTTGAAAGGTACCACCTGCCAGCAATCTTTTCGACCCTATAAAAGGAATATAGAAGTGCCATATTCAGGCAAAGAAACCATATCATCGCCCGGAGAGGGATCGTCACCCCAAACAGAGATAGGTCCAAGGACGGGTTCCTCTCATACCACCAAGCTACGATCTTCAGTGTCAGAACCAGCCGCTATAACTCCTTATCCTAGCTGACTATGAATAATGATATGAAGGTCCGGTAAATCAATGGGACGAATACCCCTCTCTGGCCCCGTCTGCCCATCCGAACAATAGCTCGGAACGCTGCATCCCCCGTACATTGGGCATCCATCATCCGACCTTAAAGCCAGCTGGCCCGAAGATGACTCCCCCACATGCCAGAATGGCAGAACGGAACTTGCGCGATTGCCATCACTCCAACGCAAATCGGGCTGCGACGACCCACTGCTAACATCACGCCCCTGAACGTGCCTCCACTCCTGCCTTGTCCCCTTCCCTTTCTCATGCCTTGATCGTCACCGCCGACGACCCCTGCAAACCCCACGTCCACCCACCGGGCCGCCCTCCTCTAATGTTACGTCGGGAATAGAAGCGTCGAGGACGAGCGGCCTGTCTATCACGTCCACCGAAGGCATTTCCACCTGATATCTGCCACAATTACTCTCTACGTGGCCGTGAAGGCCGCATGCAGCACAATAGAGTGGAGTCCGCTCATAAACGACCGACTGCAACCGGTCTCCATCAGGAAGTTAGAAGTATACCTCATGTTGTAGCGGTTTGCTAACGTCCACTTCAACCAGGACCCTAGCTACACCCGGCCTAGACAAGGAAGCCGTAGCTCGGTCCATATAAAGTGGAGTGCCAAGACCAGAGGCGATGGAAAGAACCGTATTGGGATGAAATATGCAGTGGGGAAGCCCGAGGAAGGCAACCCAGATGGGAATCTGAGGATCCTCTCTCAACGGCAAAAAATCTACCGAAGACCTAAACAACATCATCGGGACCCGACCAACGAACAAACAGTCCTTAGATCGGAGCCGAAGAAAATCGCTCTCGACATGAGGCCGTATGAGAACGTGACGATCATCAATGGCCTTCACTTCAATCAACCCCCTGAATCCCCGGGAAGCAAAATCTTTCTTAATGCCCTCAATCGAAAGTCTTCGCCGAGCAAATTTTCTAATAAGGTCCAGCCCACAAGGCGCCGTGAGGGCCTCCATATCCGTTATGGAGTAAACGACCACCTTCCGACCACAAGAAACAATGGCTGGACGGTAGCCGATCCTCGACGAACCATCCGCTGACGCCGACTCGGGTCTGCCCACCACCGCTGTGAAAGACCTACGCGCCGGAATATCCTTCCCTCCGCCTGCCACCCTCGCCTGAACATCTGCAACAGGAGACGGCCCTACCTCGGCGCACTCAGAAGCAGGCCCGCAAGTTACAGGAATGGAGCCCTCCCCCGAAGCCATACCTCCCCCTCGTACGTCGGTAGCCGACGCTCCAGGGCTAGGAGGGAGGAGCCCCACGTCGGTGCAGCCATCCTCTATAAACTACCGTCGCCCAAAGGATCGCGCGATGGAGAGCTCCGCAAATTCCGCGGTAGCCCTAATATATATATATATATTTTATATATATATATATATATATATATATATATATATATATTTTATATATATATATATATATATATATATATATATATATATATATATTTATATATATATATATATACACATATATAAATATATATAAGAAATAAAGAATATACATATAAGAAAAGAATATATACACATATATAAATATATATAAGAAAAAAAAGAATATACATATAAGAAAAAAATATATATATATACATATATACATATATATAAGAAAAAAAGTATATATATATATATATATATATATATATATATATATATATATATATATATATATATCCAAACTCATATACAATGTTATATAAACCAAATGTCTATATAGAGAAATGTAGATTTTTCCGAACTCGTATACAATGTTATATACCCAAACTCACTTATAGATTTTCCTCCTCCATTCATATGTGTGTCCACGTGTCAAAGTGTGTATGTGTCAGTATGTGTCATGTCAGCGTGTGTGTGCTTGTCTGTGTGTCTGTGTCGTGTCTGAAAAAGGGAGATAAGATTAGCGTTATACCTTCCTTGGTCGAGTCAGGGTCCTCGGGGCAGTGGACGACTGGAGCGGCGACGGGAAGGATGTCGACGACGTGCGGAGGACTATAGCAGCATCGATAAGAGGGGGCCGCCGAGGAGAGGGGGTCGCTGGAGGGAGGGGGTCGCCGGGGAGAGGGGGTCGTCGGAGGGAGGGGGTCGCCGGAGATGAGAGGGGGAGGGGGAGAGAAATTTTAGAAGAGTGGGAGATAGAAAATTTTGGGCAAAAAAAAGTGAAAAGTCGATCGGCCAGAACCCTATATGAAACATTTTAGCGACATCCACAAAAGACGTCATTGAACGTCGCTGTTAACTTAAACACTAGCGACATCCAAGTAGCAGAGTTACTAAACGTCGCTGACTAAAAAAATAGTGATGTACTCCGACGATCACGCGACGTCAACTTTCCAAATAAAACTGCATGCCGCAAAATGTCGCTGATAGTGACGTTTAGCGACGTTTTTATATGACATCACTAAATACAACAAAATTAATGACGTTTTATCTTGCGTCACTAATCTCATCGCTAATATGACATATTTTGGTAGTGTATCGAATATCCACTTGCTTCTAGCATGGGAGGGTTAAGGGTCCACCTGCAAAACGAGTAGATGAATCCTTTGGTACTCATTTCTTTAAGGGTCCTTTATGATTAGTTTTAGGAATCCAAGCAAGTATGTTAGTGTCAACAAGCTTTCTAACTCTACAATATTGTGATATGTGCCCATGTGTATCACAATATGTGTATGTGAGTTTTGAAAAAGTGCTCTTTGTTTCTGTGTTGACATTATTATGTGTCTTTCTTAGAAACCTGTAAGTGAAAGAATGATTTTGAGTGACATGTTTCTTACCTGCTTTCTTTGGCTTATTCCTCTGGGATGTATTCTTGGCATTATGACTAACCTTAGGCTGCGTAACAGGGATGGCCTATTTGCCTAACTTGATTTCTAATTTTCTAGAGACTGCACAAGACTCCTTATATTTGGCAGTCTTGTCTATGAGTCTTTGCTCATTTACTAAGTGTCTTCTCTTCTCTATGTCTAATGTTGTTACACTTTGACATAGTCTCTTTCTTTCTTCATGATAGTGTACTTTAAGCTTGGCTATCTCTTCTGTGTTATCGGTAGTACACGTCTCTTTAATATCTTCAATGAGATTAGACAATCTAGCTATTTCTGTTATGTATGCCTTACTCACTTTACGAGATTGCTTGTACTTGTCCAACATGTTTCTATGTTCTTCAAGTAGTTTGCTAAAGGAATTTTTAAGCTCATCGAAAGTAAAATCATCGTACAGAGGGTTATCGGATACCTTATCAAATGCCATCAGACAGATATTTGCAGTGCTGCTGGTTCTGTCCTCCTCCTCTGATCCACTAGCCTCACTTTCGTGCTAGATGCTTGTACTAGCGTACTTTTGACCGTTTGTGGCTTTCCTGCTCGATCTTGATCGATTATATGGACTGTTCTTCTTTGACAGTAGATAGTCCTTTTTTATGTGCCCGATCTTCTTATATTCGAAGCAGATTGTCTCTTCTTTATTGCTTTCATGGATGTCTTTCTTTCTTAGGTTTGATCTCTCAAACTAAAAGAATTTTCTAAAAAATTTTACCATTAGGCATGTTCTTCATTATCAGATGATTCTTCGTCAGAGTAATTGCATAAGACTCTTCGGGCTTGTACTTTGAAGGCTATAGATTTATCCTTAGGAGTAGCTTCATCAAACTCTTGTAAGTCCAGCTCGTGGGTCATGAGCTTGCCCATCAGTGCCTCCAAAGTTATCGTGGTGAGGTAGTTTCCTTCTATGATCGTAGTGGCCTTCGGGTTTCAATTCTTGGTTAGAGCCCGCAGAACCTTCCTGATCTTCTCATGCTTGTTGTAATCCTTACCAAGAGATTGTAAAGGATTAGTAATATCGAAAAAAATGAGTAAACATCTGTGTAATTGACTCACCGAGTTTCATCTTGAAGGACTCGTACTCCTTTGTTAGTCTACTGATTTTGGATTCCTTCACTTGGGAAGATCCTTCGTGAGTTACCTCAAGAAGTCTCCAACTTTTATTAGACATCGTACAGGTAGATACGCGATTAAACTCGGTTTTGTCAATTATACAGAATAGTGCATTGATGGCTCATGCATCTAGACTAGCTTGTGTCTTTTCATGTTCCGTGTATTTGTTGTGTGGCTTGTCTGCAAGTACACCATCGATTATTGTTCTAGGCGGTTTCTTATAACTGTCTATAACTATCGACCAAAGATCGAAATCGAGTGACTTAAGAAAGAAACTCATTCGTGTTTCCAAGTATGTGTAGTTCGTTCCATCAAATATTGGGGGTCTATTTGTGGATTGCCCTTCACCGTTGAATATAGATTTAATGGCTACCACAGATATATATACTCTCTAGAGTGGTTATGTATATGTACAACCTACTCTAATTCCAATTGTAGGAACGTTGAGCACCTCTAAAGGGGGTAAATAGAGTGTGTGCATGTGCAGCATAAATAATCGCCACTTAAATGTTAAGCAGTTATAAAGACTATGACAAATAAGAGACAGTAAATAAATACAGTAAAGTATGAGATCAGAGAAGCAAACTTAGAGAATAATGTGATGTATACTACTCTCCCTCTAAAAGAACTACTCCAGTCTCGAGTACACTTGTTCGATGTTATTCTACTATTCATAAGCTAAATGAGAGCATGTAATCTCCTTACAATACTGTGCTTGGTGACGAGCGCACGACCTACTCCACAAACATGATTTTAAAAACTGAAATATTTTTGGAATTGCAACCTCTGATACAACTCTTCTGAACCAAAATACTAGATTGAACAGAACTGTACTGGCTTTGGCTAAGAGTGGTATTAGGCTAGATTTAAAAGCTATTACTCATTGAAAACACTTGAGAAAGATAGAGAAGAGAGAGTAAATGAGTTATTTGGAATGGTGGAAATCCTTCTCTATTTATAGTATTTTTGTTGACCAAACTCGACCAGAGTTCTGGCAGAGTTCGGATGCATGAATCTCGCAAACGAATGTTGGATGCAGATTTGGTGGGAACTGATTTTCAAATAACCCAAACGAACTCGACCGAACTCGGACCAAACTTTGTCAGAGTTCTATTCGGTCAGAACAGTAAGAAATGGGCAAAATTTGCATAGGTTTGGGGATTTTTAGAATTGTGGACTTTTGGTATTAAAATGTAGGCTTATTTGAATATATGGACTGAGAATAACCTAAGCCAGTATAATCATGATCAATCTCACAATTATTTCCTAGACTCAATAAAATTGTAAAATATAGAATAAAATTTAAAAAGTCTTGATCATGTCTTCAGTGCGATTGTTCTAGATGACAATGCGATATACTCTATACTTTGAAGTAGTGGATAGTAGTAGGACGTAGACGAACTTCTCTATTTAAACACTTTTGAAACAGGTAACCTGTAACAGTTCGTATATTTTGCATATCGACGAAAGTTGTCATTGATTATCAAAATCAGGTGTGGACAGTACATCCTTCCTGGTGAGTCTACTCACCGGCTCTGCAATCCTGGAAAAGTCTTGTACGAACATTCGATAGTAGCTTGCTAGACCCAAGAAACTCCGAATCTCTATAACTGTGCTTGGTATGGACTCAACTGTTGCAATCTTCTTCGTGTCCACCGAGATCCCCTCTTCCGTCACAACATGACCTAAGAACTCCACCTGGTCCCGAAAGAACTCATACTTTGACAGCTTTTTGTACAGTTTCTCTTTCCTGAGGGTCTCTAACAGTATTCTTAGGTGCTCCTTGTTCTCCTCTGGCATTTTTGAACAGATCAGAATATCATCGATGAACACCACCATGAATTTGTCAAGGTATTGACGGAATACCATATTCATCAAGTTCATGAACACCGCAGGATATTATTCAACTCAAATGGCATCACCTTGAACACATACTGGCCATAATGAGTCCAAAGAGAAGTCTTCAGAATGTCTTTCTTCTTTCACTGGTGGTATCTTGGTGTCAGATCTATCTTGGAAAATACCTTTGTGCCGCTCAACTGATCAAATAAATCGTCAATCCTCGACAACGGATATGTATTCTTGATAGTGAGGTTGTTCAGTACCCTGTAACCAATACACACGTGTATCGATCCATCTGATAAATCTCTTGTCCTGCAGCTCATCTGCCTGCTTCTTTAGCTCTGCCATCTCACTGTTGTTGATCCTATAGGCATGCTGCAAAATAGGCTTCTCTTCTGGCACCAAGTCTATAGAGAACTCCACATCCCTGTCCGGCAGCAAATCCTGACAACTCCTCAGGGAAAACATCCAAAAACTTTTCTATCAAAATGCATGGCAACTCTTTCTCTTCCACTGTAGCTCCACAGATAAAGCCATCACTCTGCTCAGATTCCCCTTTGACAAAATCAAACATTGGCTCTCCTAACGAATTGAATAAAACTCTACCTCCTCTGTAATCTATGCTACTATGGTGCCTACTCGACAAATCCATCCTGAGTACAATATCGTAGCTCAGAAGTGGTAATACGAGTAAACACACACTTAATTCTCGGCCTCCCAGAGAAACTCTTTGCCCTTTATAAACATCACTAACCAGGATAATGCCTTCCTCGGTCATAATCTTGCAAGTCATACCCAAAGGTTCGATAATAATATGATGTTTAAGAGAAAATAGTACAAATACAAAACTATGTGTACCACAAGAGTCGAATAAAGCTAAAACAGAAAAGGAATCAAGAAGAACATAACCTGTGACGACATCCCCGATAGGATTGCTCATCGACTGTCAAATCAAACGCCTTGTCCTAAGGTGTACCCCTCTGATACTGGTGCTGGACAAAAGCTACTGTTGGGTTGGAAGCGACGGTCCCCTCGACTGAACTATAAGTATAGCAGGTGCTCTCCCTGGAGGTGCTCTAGCTGGTCCTTTCTAAGCTGGACGAGCTAGGCAATCCTTCAGTTGATTATCGAGTAACCCACAGAAGAGGCACACACCCAAACTCTTCCGACAGACATCTCAAGTGTGTCCTTGATTCCCACAGAACATACGAAATGGTCTGCAGATCCTGCCTCTGCACCTACGGGATATGAGCACGAACTGGTACCAGCACCACCCATAGCATTACTATCTCTCTTGGGCCTGAAGCCTAAGTCTTCCTCCGTAATCTGAAAATCTATTAGAAAGCCATCAAAGGTAGCTATACATTGCCCAGAAGTGTATGATCTGACCTCTCTGTTCAGGCCCTTTCTGAAATTTCGGACCTGATCCACCGGGTCCCAAACCATGCTCTTTACAAAGAGGCTCAGACGGGAAAACTCAACGGCATACTCGACGACTGATATGCTCCCCTAAACTAAGCCAAGGAACCGCCTCTCCACGGCCCCAGAGCTACGTCAGAAAAGAATATTTTCTTGAAAAGCTTCTTAAAGACCTCCCAAGTAAGTCTAATCACAGCAAGCCTGGGCTCCATGTGATACCATATGAGCGCAATGTCAAATAGCTGACTAACGGCTGCCTCGACCTATAAACTTACAGGAATCTGAGCTAGACGAAGGATCGTCTCAATGTCCTCCAGCCAGTCATCTACATAACGTATCCCCTCTATACCTTTGAACTCCCGAGGAGACATCGTCTTGAAGCCCACAACAGTACCCGGCCTCAACTGCTGCTAAACTGGAGCACCCTAAGGCTGAAAAAATGCTACCTTCTTCACTGTAGCTAGTGACAACAGGTGGGTACTCTCAATTCTCTCGTGCATCACCTTAGCCTACAGCTGTTGTGCCTCGACTTGGTCTCTCTGAGCCTCCATCATTTGTTGAAACAATGTAAATATATATGCTATCTCGGTCGGTGCTGGAGGTGGAGGAGGAATAGCATATGGCTCCACATGAGTAGCCCTTTGAGTAGGTGAAGGAGCACTCCTGAATGCAGCTGAAACTCCCACACGAATGGAAGAAATGACAGGAGCAACCCCCGCAGTCGAAATATAAGGTTGAGAGGTAGCAAACCTCTCAGAAGCTGATGTGGGTCTAGAGCATTGAGACACAGTCTTCGGCAGCTTCCCGAAGACAGATCAACAAAGGAAGTCAATATGGCAAAAGATATTACCAAGAAGGGACAATTAAATTCGAAGAACAATATGCAAAAAAAATTGGAGTGGTAATAAAATTGATCGGAAGTTTTCTAGTTATAATTGAGTATCTCCCAACTATAGCTTGTAACCTATATATCCTAAAAGTAGGCTCGTAATAGCACACTAAGTCTGAGCACTACTATGATATCATACTAGTTGCGACCTCTATGGGACTTATACGAGTACATGGGTACGTCCAGCCTACGTTGCACCATCGGCGGTAAAATGCTATCTAGGTCAATAATACTAACTAACATATCTAATTAATATATAAAACACAAAATGTCAATGATATCACATCTCCAAAAGGAAGACACTATGATACCTAAAAGTCATACTCAATCACAAATAACTATATGAAAGATAATGGCACGATAATAATATAAAGATATGAAATGATAAACAGGAGAAGTCTAATAGCATAACATATCTCAAATCCACATTAGAGTCTAATATCTCAACATAGGTACATGTCTCAAAGTAATAATAACATCTCAAGTCTCATCAACTGGAGACAAATCCAGTAATACTAGGTACTAGCTAAGAAACTACTGGTGATGCCTCCTCAACGAGCACTAGCTCCATAGGAAGATAGTGGACATAATCTTCGTCTACTCCAGGTCCATAATAGAAGTCCTTTAGATCCTCTGATAAATGTTATCCAGTCAGGATTGGAGCAAAGTACATAAACAAACAGCAGTTTCGTTAAATTGACAAAAACTATAAAAATAGTAAGTAATAGAAAAACATGATGGATATGCAATACTAAACAGTGAGAAAAATAGGAAAATAGGTAATCATATCATGGGCAAATATGAACTATAAGTAAACATGAGCATGAATGTATCAGCGAGTAATAATTGGAATAGAGTACGTAATACTTAAATGTGCCTTAAGATATTAGTTTATTATTTGATCGACTTGGGACGAGATCAGGCTATTCCATATGACTGGCTATGCACAAGTACAGGTAATAGATCTGGCCAGTCATATAGGAAATCTATGCACAAGTACAACTAAGATCAGGCTACACCCTACGTGAGCAGAGGGTGAGCATTACACAAGTACTGGTAGGATCAAGCTATGTCCTACATGAGCGGGGGGTGAGCTATGCATAAGTATGTGGGGTATGATCAAATAATCTATTAATACCCCCCAATCCTCGACTAGTATAGTGGATCCAACCAAGTCACTTTACGACATAGGATTCATGGAGCAGGGGGCAAGCCTACTCCTAGCTCGGTGTCTATACATGTAAAAGAAACATACGACATGTACAGGGTCCTCCAGGAAATAATATCTCATGACGGGATCCAAGATATACTAATTTTTGTACCCTCGTGTCAGACATCAACTATAATACTACAAACTGATGTCATAAAGATCATCAAGAAAACAAAAATTGTCAGAAAATGTACTCGCCTGTGGTCTTAAGCAACAAGTATGGATCGATGTCTGAAGTGAAGTCACAAAGACCTAATTATGAAATATCAATATCAATTGGTATTTTTGGTGTGCTAAACATTGATATCAAAATTGAAATATGATTTCCAGTTCAATTCTAAGTCATGGAGGTCAAACTAGGTCAATTATTCGCTTTTATGGTTAAACTAGGTCAAATTGCCAAAAAGGTTCACTTTTTTGGGTCAAACTAGTCAACACTAGTCAAACCTAGGTCTTACCTAGGTTTTTAGGCCCACACTACCTAGGGATGGGGACACTACGTTCATACCTTGCCATACCAAGGTATTCTAGCCAATGTTAGGCAATACTACCTCATACCCCTATACCCTTCTATGTATTCACATATCTTTAACAATATCCAACATATATACATAGGTTGGTATTGCAGGATATTCCTATCTAATACTTGATACTCTACCCTAGTAACTATGCATCATACATTTATCTATATCTAGTACATATTAGTTACTAACTAACAAGTTTACCTTAGTTAGGTAATATCCAACCTCTAACCCTTAACTCATAGGGATACCTTGGCTTGGGCTAACCCAGGTATCTAGCAGCAATACCCCTTAACCTATTACTAATCTTTAGATAATAACATACCCCTTACCTTATTTACCCTATTACCTATCTTGAAACCAATCCCTTTACCTAGTTATAGGATACTCCTATGCTCTCTCTCAAGAATCATACACACACACTAGCTAGCTCACGTAGCGACTACACACATGTATGTGCACCTATTTCACAAGAAATCCTCCTTTGATGCCTAGTGCTACTTGGCAAACTAGCTACCGCTGCTGTTCCTACAATGGAAAAGCAGCTGCTGATGTGCGCTTGAATGTGCTGCTTCAATCCAATGCAATAAAATGATGCTCCTGCCTTGGTATGTGCATCACAGATGCTCAAGTGAATGCACATTCACCCCCTACCGTCTAGTTGGTGTAGGTGCACCTGCTGCTATAGAAGAGCAGCTATTATGCAAAATAATGCAGCCGTCAGGCCTTCCTGTTGTTGCTCTTTAGCAAGTGGTAGAAATCTACTGCTGTACACAACACAGATTTCTTACCCCCTTGATACTACTACATATACTCAACACACACATTCAAGTTACCACTATACACATCTTCCCTATTACCTATAGGTAAATACCTATCGCTATTACCACATGTCTACATATGCACACATACTTATTCACTCTCTTGTAGAAGCATGAAAATTTCAGCATTATGTGCCCAAGTCATAAACAACAATGCGCCCAAGTCTAAAAACAGTTATGCGCCCAAGTCAGAAACTGTTATGCGCCCATATAGCCAAAGGGGCTATGCGCCAACAACATTTTCCTCCATGTAGTAGAAATATGCACCCAAGTGTGGGCGCATAGTGTGCTCCCAACATGATGCGCCCAATGCAGAAACAACCCTACGACCCGGTCAACATCCACTATCAATCATGGGCCGAGGCATGCGGCCACGTCAGTCTCCACGAGCAGTTGTGCATCGAAGCATGCGACCACGTCAACCCCACGATCATCCAGTCTTTATGCGCCTACACTCTATGCGCCCAAAGGAAGACAACGCGTCCACAGGGAAATCAGTATATTTTTCCCCTGGGTGCGCATAATAGTCATTTCAATGCAAAAAGACTATAAATAGGGGTCACATGTCTTTTCAAAAACACAGAACGGAGAGCATTTCAAGAGCCAAATTGCTGCCCTTCTTGCCAGTGAGCCGAGAGTTAGCAATTTTCTTAGGTTTTCTCCCACTTTTGTATATCATAGTGTCAATGGATTAAGGAGCAACTGCCGCTCGATCTCCATCGACCCATTTCCCAGAATTTTTTTTGTACTCAAGGATTCTCAGTATAGGATCTCTTAGGCGTACTCGATTTGTGGTGTCTTGCGCCAATAAGAAAAGATAGTGCTTCTTCTTCTTTTTCATGTGTGTCCACAAAAATGGCAACTCTGCTGGGGACTACCTTTTCCTCTGACGAGAAGGTGGTGACGCAATTTGATACCGATAAAGTAGGGAGCACTCACAAGATGTTGATCGTGAAGTTCGATCAACAAGCGTTCGAAGAGATGCTCTCGAGGGACGACTCTACTCCCTCGAAATCAGTGAAGCGAAACAAGTCTCGCAAAACTTGGCTTCCGAAGCCTCGTGTTGCATATCCTGCCAGTATCGTAGAAGATATGCAACCGAAGGCGAACTCTACCATGGGGGCACATAATCCTTCCATGGGGGCACATAACCCTTCCACAGGAGGTCCCAATGCGAAGAAGGCACATACCGTTCTGGGCTCTACTAGCCCAGCGGCTTTCCTCTTGTGCAATCAACAACAGATTGTTCAACACTCGAGACTTGGCAAAGGAAAATACTACGATGCCATGAATCAAAGTATTCGACGCTCTGGACAAACTCAGCGAGGCTCGCAAACGAAGAAGGCGAAACAGGAAGAAAACAACATTGTTTTCCAAAGCATGCGCCTAGAGCTATGTGTCCAAGGCAGTATGCGGGTACATAACTCTGGCCAGAGGACTTCTATCTTTAATAGGCTATGCGCCCAGGGCCATGCGTCCAGGCTCTGATGACCCATTCTATACGACCACATCCAGGAGGACCAGGCATGCTGCCAGGACTTCAGAAAAGCATGTACCCAAAGGCATTCCCGAGGGTCTATGCGCCCATAGTAAAAAGGCAGGCCCCAACGCGTATAGCACGAGGTTGTCTTCAAGGTCATCACGGAACTTAGGTGTGGAGGTTGCCCCTGCACATGAACTAAGTCCGAATGTACCAACTTCCCTTACGAACCTATATGCAAAGTTTGGTGATGCTCGTGGGTTTTAAGGCATAACTTCCGTTCGTTGATTTACGTGACATGATAAATCATAAGCGTAAAACGAGGGAGGATACTGCAACACATGGGTTGCATCCGTGCACCAGTATTGTAGTCAACTGTTGCTACTCCAAAGCAACGAAGGTGCTTCCGAGGCAGTCCATGTTTTGATGACTGTAGTGCTCCGATAATGAAAAGCCGCTATGTGTTTCATCCAACATGGCTTCATGGGGTCCTCCTTACGGGAGCCCGAATCAAAGAAGGTGGACCACCAACCCAACCTTTTCTCTCGGTTCTACGAACAGAAGAAGAAGAAGTCTGCCAACAAACAACTAGCGAGCTGTTACATCTGAAGGAGTCTATATGAGTACTCGGTCAAGGACAAGATTCCTTATAGATAGCGAGAACTTTCAAGCTGGGGGTGATCTTCCCTCAGTTGGGGGTAGTATTCCCTCAAATTTGAAACAGACGACCTTCATACCGAGGGTAGCCTTCCAGATGATCATGATCTTTTTGAGTCCGATGGTGACTATCTACCTTTCCTGCTTGAAGATGAGAGCCTTTTCAACTCAGAGACAGATAGTATCAGCACCAGTTGTACTGTCTCCTCTATTCATCCTCGCATGCTATCTGCGTACATGGCGGATGGAGAGAAACCTGAAGAAGCCAACGAGCAGACCAACAAGCGGCTAGAGAGTCTTGAAATAGCATTTGCCAAGATCACTGATATGCTTACCAGCATCATGGCGGTCCAAACTGCTGGGGCTGTTCCTCCACCTCAATCGAATGTCTCAGCATACGCTAGTCCGGCTCATAGCAACAAGCCCCCTTCACTACAAAAGGAATATTATTCTGTTACGCCTCCTCCAAATCTCGTAAATGCTGGGGATGGTCCTTCGCCAACGATACTTGACAACCGTACAATAGTCGTTTCTCAACATCTACTCCCTCAGCAGGATACAATTGATTCTCTTATTGTCTGTCTCGATACCATCTCACACAAAGACGAGCTTCAGAAGATGGGAATATCTCAAGCTTATCCTCCTGAATGGGAGAATGCTACTTGCCCTCCTAACTACAAGCTATTGACATTAAATTCGTTTGACGGGATGACTTCTCCTTGCTAACACATGACATACTTCAACACGCAGACTCTGCACTTACCAAGAGACGATATGTTCTTGTCAAAGCTATTTATCAGCACCTTGCAGGGGATAGCTTTTGAATGGTTCTGCAGTCTGCTTGACGGTTGCATTAACTCCTTTAAAGACTTGGAGAGGTTATTCCTCAACAGGTTTTATGAGAGTGGCATGCACGTTAGTATGTCTACCCTCATCGAGACCAAACAAAGGAGGAGTGAGTCTGTTATTGCTTTCATCGAACGCTTTAGGCGACTAGCATTGAAGATGCCCTTCGGTGTACCAAACTCAGAGCTTATGGATACTTGTCGGCATAACTTTCTTTCTACCGTAAAGTTTTATCTGGGTATACATAAGTATGATACATGGCCCGCTTTCATTGGGACTGCTAATGCTGTTGAGAATGATGTTCCTAATCTGAAATTACTGGGGTTGAAGATACCCAAATTTGAAGGCAAAAGCAGGCACCCCCCAAACTATCCCTATCCATAGGGGTAAAGGAAAAAAAATCTTGAAGGTCGACACTTCCAAGGGAGCTTCCAATTCTCAGAGCACTCCTGACAAATCCAAGGAGACTTTCTCCTTTGACCAAGAAGATGTTATTACCATTTTTCACACAATGATGAAGGGTAATAAACTGACATTACCTCCACCACGGCGTCCTGCGAAAGCAAACCAACTCAACGATCCCAAGTACTGTCTTTATCTCCAGTACGTGCACCATTCTACCAAGGATTGCATCGTCCTGAAGAAGAAGATACAACAGCTTATCGACAGCCAAGTTATCAACCTCGAAGCTGAAGAAAAGGTCGTAACTTCTAACATGATCCCTCTTTAATTTAGTGACTTTTCTCCTACAAAATCCCAGATGGCGTAGTCACGATCCCCAAGGCAGTAATAGAAGTTGTCAACCTGCCGCCAGCTCGTGACTCAACATCAATATTGGTGCCGCTCACGACAGAACGTGGTAAGATCATGTGGGTCCATCCAAACCTTGTACAAGAAATGAATCAGGGGGTTGTGGTGGCCCATCCAGGTTTGTTTTCACAAATCATGCAACTCGTGAGAGTACTTAAGTTAGTCGTACTATTGTGAGCCTGTGACTAGGAAATGCTCATTCATGAATTAGGATTAATTTAATTTAAGAATGACTAGGACTAGGAGTCCCTTATACAAATTTACCGATGGGTAGTCTAGGCCATGCAATTTAGATGAGAAGTTATTAATTTTGATAGATTGTCAGATCCCTATAGGTACACTATTACCTCTTGATATGACGATATGATTCAATATGGATAGATTATTCACTTGGTGAGGCAGGGCTTCCTAGAATTAATGATCTAACCTTGATAAATTGTTCAATTCTTTCTCTTTGCCTCTTTAGATATCATCCTCATATCTTAGTACGAATTGCCTACTTAGTTTCTATTTTACCCTAAGAATTATTATTTTTAATTTCTGATTATGTTATCCATATACAAACCTCGAGTTGGATTCGATTCAAAGTTTTTCCTTAATGGTTTGAATACACATGAAATAGATACTAGAATGTTTGTATTCCTTTTGTCTTCAATTATTTCCTCCTTGTTCGATCTTTTATTTGAAGGGTTGTGACTGATAGGACAAGTACTTACGCTTTAGTTCATAGTCAACTTGTTTGAATCTCTAGAAGCTCATGAATTTTTACATATATAGTTAAAAGAATGTTAGTTAACTCATAATGGCAGGATAGCAACGTACTGTCGCCATTTATTTGAATTATAGAGACTATGGATTCACTGCAGCCAGCAGCGTACTGGCGAGGTACGACCCCTAGAGTTGAAATTAGTTTAAGAAAATATAGGTCATAGAATATTGCTAAAACTATGGCTAGTGGTCCTTTTTGATCGTAGTTACCTTTGAGTCGATGTTGGATAGAGTTAAGAAATGTTCGATTTTTTATCATATTTGAGTTACGAAACCAAGAGTTTACCATAGCCAGAGTATACGGACGAGGCATGATCCTCGGTGAAATGACTTCAGACATGATTACAAGTTTAGGATATTATAGAGGATATAAAAATGCCCTGTGTGTCCCATAAGATCCGAAGCCAGTACTAGTGAAAGTTCTGTAGGTCGGGTAACATGTCTCCCAACCTAGCATTCTGTGTTCCTTGTGATCTACTTACGAGGTAATTAACTAACACTAATAGGTTTACCTAGAATATAGAATTTAGAGGTCCATAACCCATTAGTCGACCAAGGCCTTATGGATAAGAAGATAGTAAGATTACTGTATAAGCAAGAAAACCGGGTAAGGTTTAATTCTCACAAAACTCGAACTACTTGTACCTCCTTTCAAAAATCTTGTATAATTGTATTTTGACTATCTTGACCAACGTTGCTATTACAGCCTAGTTTTGCAAGCTTACTCTTTTATCGAGCTTGATTCAAGACATATGTTTATTGTGGACGCCTGCTAACATATTGTCTAATCAAAATCGATGTATTACGGTCTGGTCAACCTTAGTGCACTCGGTTCGCTCTCCCTCTGATCAATCTACGTGGATTGAGACGTAGATGTCTCTAGGATCTCATCCGCGACTGTATTGACAATTCCTCTTGAATTATAGATTCGTCTTTGAATCACGTAATTGTATTCAGTGACATCTTTCTTGAACTCTTTATCGTTTTTGTCTTTCACTGATTTGGAAAGACGAAAGCTCGTAATTGGTAGATAGACACCGAGTATCCCTATGGCTATGATAGTTGTATACACAAGTGTGGCTACCATCGGCTAGCCATGTGACTAGAACCTTGCCTTGAGTTACTCATTCTTCTCTCGACCCCCAAACTACTATTGGGACCTTCTAGCCATCTAAATTTGAGAATGATTAGGGTTTTACCCTTAGTCAAAATGCCAACCTAGGAGACTATCTATTCTCAAGAAACCAATTGTTGTGAGTCTCTAATTATTTTGCTTGAAGCTTGGTTTAACTAGCAACCCTTAAGCCTTAACCCAACCCTTCCTCGACCAAAGCCCACAGTTTGGACATGAGATGAGTAGACAAAGGTGAGGACAATCATTTACCGTGACTATGGTAAACACTCATCCCGAGATTGGTTTCCAACAAATGTTACCCTAGTTATGTAAATTTTATTATTAAGACCTAACTAGTATTGGAACACCACAGTCACTAGCTTAGCCAATACCATAGCTTAAATACCCTGTCATATTATGATCTACTAGTTATCAACAGCAATACATGATCACTACAGCCCATACCACTAGAACCCTTGCGACAATAGTCTGGCAGGTTTGACACAAATAGAAATTTACGACTCAGTTGTTAGAAATCTTTGCATAAGATGTGCCTTAAAGTTGGTTACACCGTCGATAACTCTTGTATACTGTGGATGAGTAGGTCATTATATTGTATCGACCATGTGTCATTGTACGCACTCATTTTCCATTTATTGAAGAACGATCCTTGACTTGACTTATATCTACCGTATTCCGTTACGCCGTGCATTATTCTTTATTAACAAGAGTCGAGGTAAAATATCCGGACATTGAAATTCTTCTAACCTCATTATTCCTAAAACCATGTCCTAGCTTCCAAGGTGAGTAGACTGTAAGCCTTCTAAAATTTTAGGATATACGAGGATTACCGATTGATTAGGATAATTTCTATTAGGATGATAGTTAGTGACCCATGGACTCCCACTTTCCATTTAGATCATTTTGTGTCCCCGACCGTGTCATTAATAATCGGAGCACGAGACCAGCTGTTATCTTCCAACAAATGTCATATGCAAGATCTAGACGAGTCCACCTTCATCTAGGTATATCATGTCCCACTCAAACACGTCCCCTTGTACTCTATTTTTATGGTACGACTTTTAGGTCAAAAGGATTAGATATAACCCTTACCATAATACCGGTATGCTTCCCGACTTCCATTAGAGCTTCAACCTCGACTCAATTCATCCGACCCAATATATGGTTCTGATCTATTTGAATTCCACTACGCACGTGACACTAGTGTGCCACTCAATTGTGTCTTCTCATGCTACTTAAACACAAAAGTCACTGAAGGCGCATTTTGGACTTTAAGGACCTAGCTAACCAACCTGACTGGCAACTGGCTCAACCACTTGGGTGGAAACTATTCTAGGTTACCCTAACCTAGTAGAAATAATTTTATCAGTTAGGATCTTGTCCAGTCAATATAGATTGAAATCTAGGGTTCATCCAACCAACGATTAAAGTCCAATAGGGAGCCCATTAAGACCCCATCCGTACATACCACAATATTTGGACTATAAAATCGAACTTTTTGAAATAAGTCCCTATACCTATTATGTAGTCTCCACCTCTTAGAATGTGGTGTCATTCATAACCATTATTCCATTTACCTGGAAGTCGTGATACGATCTTGTATTACATTTGTATCCCTTGCTCGTTTGGTTAAATAACCACAGAAAAGATCATAATCTTGATTTCTCAAATTCCGTTCTATTATGGAACCTTGTTTAGATTAATTTTGAGAATAGAACTTCTGTATTGCACAGATTGCAAGCTCCTATAAGAAATGAAGGGTTCTTTAATTTAGCAAGTGACTGGACTAGAGTAGCCCGTAATCTAGCAGATAAGTCAATGGTTCATAGACTTTCTTTCTATCTGCATCATTGGATACTCTCCACCGCTCTTGAAACTTCATATTGCTCTCGATTATTCTTCCTTATCTTGCTGTCCTTCCTATTTCAGAGCGACAAAGGTCATGCTTACTAGAATTTATCATTATTTCTTAGCTACTTGTATAAATTTGTTGCATGTTAAATTTTTGGGTTGCTTGATAGATAGAAGAGGATTATAGATGCCATATACAGTAGATATCTATTGATAGAAATATCACGACCTGCACCCACTTTTCGGACGTGAGAGTGTGAGCAAGCCAGCTACGTATCAAGCAGACTCCAGCCCGCCTCGAGTACGTATAAGCTATCAAGATTCATGTTATCATGGCTAATATGGTAATATTTAGTGTATCTCAATCCACAAGAATATATAAGACAAGAATGAACAAGTATGGTCCGTGGTATGCAGCCCACTAGCATATATATCCTATTAGACTCCAAAAATAATATGAGTCTATAAAGCTAAGCTGATAAGCAGGATATATCATGAAAGCACGAGAAAGATAGTAAATCAATGACACTATCTATATACCTGAATCATGCGACTGAACTCAACTACCACATGCTCAGCAAAATAACTCTGTGCAATCAGCTACCTGAAGACATTATCAGGTCCTCAGAGGACTAGCAAGATACATAAAATATGCCTACTAATATGACAATAAATAATATGTATGGAGAATAAGAACATTAGAAGAAAAACATCTAAGGACGACGAGTCGTGTGTTAGACTTGGCTATTAATCAATCGATTAACCCATATAGCTTGTAGTACAATGCAATATACTCCTAATCTATAGTAAATTTTGACTGTAATACAATGCAAGATACTCCCAGTCAAGATTAGCCAAATCTAGTATCGATCTCCTCTCCTAAAGGATACAAGGTCAAGTAGACTCCTATAAATCGTAGTACAATGCAAGATACTCCCAATTTATAGTGTTGCAAGTCAAGTCAATCAATCAATCAATATATGTTATAGGTCATAGTACAATGTAAGATACTTCCAATCTATGGCATATCTCAAGTCGAGTCAATCAAGCACTATTAAGATAAAAGAATCGGCTATAGGTCGTAGTACAATGTAAGATACTCCCAATCTATAGTATATCTCGACTGTAGTACAATGTAAGATACTTCCAGTCAAGATTTGGTCAAGTCAAGAACAAGATATAGAAACTGACAACTCAATCATGAGGCAAGGTAACATGAAAAGACCAATAATCAAGCAATATCGAATATCCTATATGTGCATGTATTCTAGAACAAGTAAAGCAATCAAGGACAAATCAATCACAATATGGAATCATGTGACAATATGAAAAGGAATACAAATAAAGAAAGAGAAAACAATGTAAATACTGTTTATGTTCGACAAGGTATACTTGTATGTGGTCCTTGCACAAACCGTAGTCACAAGTCGAGGATGAGGGGATGCCGATCTAGGAGCTGTCAACCTATAACACATATCGCACCATGAACCGTGCACGAAAACTATAAATCAATTCTAATGTTCTAGTTCTAAATTTATGGAATAGTGGCTAGTTGGGTTACTAATCTAATAATAATTAATTCTAGAATAATTCTCTTAAAAATCTAATTTAACCTAATAATAATCTGAATATAATCTAAACATGCACGTTTGGCCATCAAAAGTCGTGTTTCCTAATTTTGGAAACCATGACACGTAAATCGAGACGTGCCGCTGACTATCTTATCAAGCGCTGTGAACTATAAATTTTGAAAGTGCACCTTGGTAGATTTCAACACCATGAGTGCGTTGGAATCAACCGTGCCACAAAATCATGCTTTGGTCAAAAGATATCGTCGTTATGGCTAATCGTGACCAAAACGGTAATCAACCGATCAATTCTGAGTTCAATAGATTAACTAAAATACTAGATGAATGAATTAACTTCTGGAAAACATATATGTCATAGATCTCTATGTTAGCTTTTCGAAACTTTAAACGGTTCATAATTTTAATTTTCGCTCCTCCCGGAATCTCGAAAACACAGAAACGTGTCAATTTTCGGACAACCGACACTCTACGAATTTTTCAGAAATTTAGGAATAATATCTACAAAAATAAATTAAATATTCAAAAAGCTTACCTTGATACGAACCCAACAAAAAAAATGGCGCACAAAAAGCACGTCGGAGTTGGCGGGAATCGCTTCGGGAAGTCGAAAACCCTAGATGAGTTCTCCCACAAAAGGCTGCTAGAATTTAATTAAGGTGGGCAAATATAATAATATATATATAGAAAAGAGAGAGGCAGTTACTGTAGCAGTTGGCGCCGACAGGTGGGCCCCTCCTGGGTGGATTTCTGGATATTTATGTATTTAATTTAAAAATCATTTTAAAATTATTTTAATTCCAAATAAATCAAAATAAATTGGAGAAAAATCCAGAAAAATTCTAAAAAACTCTAGAAAATATTTCTACGTGTCTAGAATCTAAATAAAATATTTTAAGAAAAAATATCATCGTATGACCGCACAGTAAATTTCCAAAGCCTATAAAATATAATTTTTATAGGTTTTAATTATATAAAAATTCCCAAAAAATCTAAAAAGTCCAAAAAATTCTAAAATATTCTAGAAAATATTTTTAGTCATTTAGAGCCCAAATAAAAATATTTAGTCCAGAAATACCCCCGTATGACCTTACAGTAAATCTGAAAGTCTTTAAAAATAATAAAACCTTAAATATTAAATACCTAAAAATATCCAAAAATTATAGAAAAATATAAAATAGCTAAATAATACATATATAAGCTATCTAGAGATCATGTGACCACAACCTGGACATAAATCACCTGTGGGCTTAGTCACAACTCCTATGATCATAGAAAATTAAATGTAAACTAATCAAATAAAAATAAAAAACAAAGTTCTCAAAAATTTCCGGGAAGGGGAGCTACAAGAAATCTTAGCAATTAGCTGGAAGATTATAAAGTTTTAGTGACATGAAAATTAAGGGAGTAGTGTAACCAAAGGTGGGTAGAAGTCCTCGGGGTTTCGTAGTTACAAAATGGCTAGGAGGAGGATATAAACTATTTTCGTGGAATTAAAATTTAAGGAGATTATGGTAATAGTAGATTTTCTTTTTGAATTTAAGGAATAGTTATGAATTAGAATTTTGAGGACGAAATTATTTTTAAGGTGGGTAGATTTGTAACCCCTCTTCCCGGAATTTTGATAACATATTATTATTTATTTATTTAAAATAAATGAGATTTTTTAGATTTTTTTATAAATAAATACTTAGTTAATTATTACGGTAGATGACTTTAGCCATGGTGGAGTTTTGGAGGACAAGGTGACTAGAAATAGTGGCACGGATAGTGCAAGGACGTGCTTTGACTAGTGTATTAGCCCTGGTAAGGAAGGTCGAGTCATAGAGATGTCCTAACTAGAAAAACTAGGCCAAGTTGCGACTTGACTCCTATAAATAATTTAATTATTTGTTATTAAGAGTTATTGACTTGCAGAAGAGCCGGTTGTGCCATATCAGCCCGAACCAAGCCGAAGTCCATATAGTCGGACAGTGTGTCCAGAGACGTCCATGTCGACGTATTTGGGAGGTATACCTCTACCTTACTTTAAATGGGATAAATAAATGGTTCCTAAAATAATTGTATATATGAATAATATTAATATTGATATGGTATCTTAGATTATTTATGGGACTGTTTCTGTAGACCAATGTATGTGGTAGTATGACAGGCCCACCCGAATTTTCTATGTTTACCATTAATTATTTTTAGTTGTCATCCAGACTCTATTATTATTATTTATGTTTGTTGTGTCATTAAATAGAATCATTAGTTAGTATTGGCTTAATATAAACTGATTTATAGAGTTTTTTTTTATATATAATAGGATTTATATATTGTTAAAGATATAATAAATATTTTAGATAATTTTAAGAGAGTATATTGTATCCTTTTATTTATTACAAGTATTTATCAATGGATTTTTGTGATAAATATACATATCCATGTATAAATATTTATAAATATATATATATATATATCTATATAGGTTAATATGTATATATAAAAGAAAAGAATTGAAAACTAATAAACCCCCCACCTAAACCATCCCAGGCCGATCAACCCAACCCGTGCAGTTGCTAATCCGCGTATATGTATACGTATATATAAAAAAATATAAATGGGGATAAGCGAAACCGAAAGAAAGAAAAGAAGCCGCGACAAAACCTAAACCATAACCCGCGACCCCCTGAACATCTGGGTGGCCGCTCGCCGCAGGCGCCGCCACCACACGCGACCGGGAACTGCCGCCCGAACCCTGGCCACGCGCGCACATCAACAGCAGTAGCACAGCAGCCTGGCTAACTTCGAGGCAACGGTTCGTCGCCTCCGGTAGGTCGTTTCGCGAACCGTTCGATCTGGTATGTTCACAACATGACCCCCTCATAATCCCTTCAATTATTTCGATTTACGTTCCACCGTACGTGCCGTAAATCGAGCCCAAAGTTGCCAAAAAACCTGTTTGGAAACAGGATAAAACATTAGTCTCAAACCTTGTTTTGAAAGGTGGATTTTGGACAAACCATTATGATATTTCGAGAACTAATTAATGACAGTGAAGGAAAACCTATAGGGCTCTGTAACCCAACTTACAAAATTTGATTTCATCGACAACATGGCGAGAAATCGAATTTCCAAGATTAGAAAAAAAAAACTATTTTAAAAAACAATAAAATCTTTCGATATGACGTGCGTCCCGCCAATCCGGGGGACGTGGTCACGAACCAAAAGCTTAAAAAGGTGCGTAATGGCTTCGTGGATGTGTGGGCTTTGACAGAATTCAAATTGGTTGCGTGTGTACAACGGATTTGATCGTATCCGTCGAAATTCACCGTATCGGCCTCTGTGCAAATTTCTTAATTACTTTGTGCACGTTCGTCAGATCGAGACAAAACGTACGCCAACAGGACCGTATTATTTTTTGGTCCTATATGCCAAGTTTGGTCCGATTTTGAGACAGTTGACCGGATCGCCGTTTTACGGGCCCCACGATCCGACTCAACGGACGATTTTGTGCACGGCCCGCCGAAATCCAACTTTGGACATACGGTTGGGTTCGTATCAACAAAACGAATCCGTAAACATTTAGTTTGACGACTTTAGAGACCATTGACTCTGGCACGCTTTTCGGTGCAAAGCGGGTCCAACGACGGACACCCTTTTGACCCAAAATTACTGTTTTGTCCCTGTGTTCAGATTGGACTTAAGAATGGGCAATTCTAGCTAATTTGACTATTATGAGAACATTGGTAATGTCTATTTCAGCATCCGGAGATTTTTGTACGAGTTTTGACTATTGTGGCACACTAAGTGGTTTGGATTATCGGTTTCACCAGCAAAGGACCACAGGCGAGTACAATTTATTATTTGTTTTCGATATTGAACTTTACTATACCTCATGTTAGTCAATAGATATGTAATTTCTTTCTTTTATGTTGTTATATTTTGTCGTGTCGGGGAGGTGAAGTACCATGGATGTGTGATCTGACCTTATATAGTGTATACCGTATAGACCGTAATTTATTATTGCTTTATACAGTGTAGACAATGTTTCATTATTGCTTTATACAGTGTAGACAGTGTTTCATTATTGCTTTATACAGTGTAGACCGTGTACATTATACCGTATAGATATTATAGACAGTGTCGTGTAATTGTCCCGAGACCGATCACATATCAAATGTACTTCAGTCAGTCGGTGAGTATTGTCTTTACATTTATTTACTGTTTTTCTTTGTTTAGTTTTATTTTGTTTTCTGTGATTAATTTTTCAAATCATATATTTAAAGGCAAATCTCTGTTGTAAAGTCATTTTTATATATTGTACTCGTTCCATTCCTGACTAGAAACCAATATTTTTCAGGTTAACCGTGGATTCACTTAGCCTTGGGAGATACGGGTGTACTTGTAGACGAAAATGTAGAGATTAGCTAGATGGATGAGTTGTGATCATTTCAATATTTGTAAGAGTTTATATTTTTCTGCAAAATGTAAAACTTGTGAATATTATAAATTAAATTAATTTTGTGAATGAGCATTATCTGTAATTTTGAGCATTGTGGCTATACAGCGTTCTACCGTCGACACTGCAGCGCAGGCTGGCTTAGACACGCATTCGTATCCTTGAAAATGGGTGCGGGTTGTGACAGGGGTGCCTTCCAAAATAAAGAGGAGCAAGAAATACAAGTCATGCCATATGGTGTCTTCTTCCATTTACGAAGTTCTATCTGGCGAGACGCGATCCGGAAAGACTTACCTACGGAATTATGATCCCGCACAAGAAGACATAGTTCCTTCTCAAGCTCCTGCTGCCCCTTCAAGTTCAGAAGCTGGTCTATCTAAGTCCTCAACTACCGATAAAGCTAAGCAGAGGGAGACGCGATTTGACAAGTCTCTGAAGGTACCAACTCCCAAAGGCATGGATCGGCCTTACAACTTTGACATACTGGCACAACTGGCCAATACACATGCCAGACTATCTTTGTTCGATTTACTACGGATCTCCAAAGAAATGCGTAAAGCTTTAAGTAAGGCATTACTATATGCCGACTCTTATCTCGCTGAAGTCAAAGCCCCCACTGAAGATCCAATGTCTTGTCATCACTGCCATAACACTATGAAAGTGGTGCCCAACATCACCTTTTCACAAGAGGACAAGCTACTAAAAAACAATCGTCATGATAGACCTCTGTACTATACAGGATATATCGGGGTGATTAAGGTGGATCGGATGTATATCGATCCAGGTTCCTCCCTCAGCATCATCCCTAGAAGTTTACTCCAGATTCTAGGGATCCCTTTGCACAAGTTGTCTACAACCAATACAACTATCATGGCTTTCAATGCTGGAAGAAGTCATCTGCTGGGCAAGATCCGTCTTAGGTGCCAGATTGGTAATCTCTGAACAGAGGTTGCTTTCTATGTAATCGATGCCAATGTGTCTACAATGTCTTATTGGGACGTCCGTGGATACACGAGAACATGATCCTTCCTTCTACCCTTCACCAGTGCTTTAAGTACGTCAACGGTGATAGAATCATGAAGATGGAGTTTGCCGATGTCGATCCTTTCAAGGGTATTGAAACCTACTATAGAGATTCAGTACTTTATCAATCTCAGCCTTCCAAGGATGACGGCAACGAAGCTGACGATAAAGCTGAAGTTAATTCATCTGCCAGTGACGGTCCCGTGGTTATCCGAGTCAAAGGACGTACTACTCCAAAATGTACTCCAAAGTCTCTCACAATTCGGGTCAAAAAGAAGAATCCTGATATTGTTAAACCATTGACCATCACTCTCTGCAAAAAGACTCGGGTGGAACCTGCTGAAGTCCGTCCCCCTAATCCTCATGAGTTACCCTACATGGTGAACTTGACTAAGTCTGTGGATCCTGTTCCGAACAATGATCCCCTCAATGAGTATATTAATACTCAAAATAATGTACCTTCAGTGGATGATGTTATACCTTCAGTGAATGATGTTACTCCCAATTACAACACCGAAGCCGACTATGATTCAGGAAAAATGCAACTTTATCGATATAGTTGGCAAGCCAAGAATATCATCCAGAACATGGGATATGATATAATAAGCGACCAGGGACTAAACTACGGTCAAGGGCCACGATTTCCAATACGTCACTTTGCTTCTTCCGGCAAACCTGAGAACTATTATCAACGAAACGGTGTTGGTTCAGGTTATGTTACTTCTCCAACAACTCCTGAAGGATCAGACGTCGAAGTGGATCGTTGTTTTCATTCTTCTGATTCCTGCCTCTGGGATTCATACTCCATCATTGGAGACATGTTCAAAGCAACTTTGTCTATCAACATAGTGTCAGTTGACTAAATTGTAGATGATGTCCAATCAATCAAGCTCGGACAATGGGCTCAAAAGATGGACACCAGGTGGGAGTTACGTTTCGAACAATATAAATCACCTACTGAAGACGAAGTTGTCCAAGTTAATTTAGGAGATGAATCATCTCTTAAACCAATCTTTATCAGCAAAAGTCTGTCTGGCGAAGATCGACAATCTCTTATACAGCTTATAAGAGAATATATTGACGTCTTTGCATGGAGTTATGAAGACATACCAGTCTTAGACCCTAAAGTTGCTATGCACCACCTAAATATCTCGTCTAAAGCTAAGCCAGTGAAGCAGTATCAATGATGATTCCGACCAGATATCATAGAGGCCATCGAAATTGAAGTCAAAAAGCTTATCTCAAGTGGGTTCATTCGCAAAGAACAACACCCTGACTGGGTCGCTAACATTGTTCCGGTCATAAAAAAGAACGATAAAGTTTGAGTCTGTATCGAATAACGTGATTTGAACTCTGTATACCCAAAAGATGAGTTCCCACTACCGATCACCGACGTAATGGTCGACAATACTTGTGGCTTCGAGTGGATGTCCTTTATGGATGGGTTCTCAGGCTAAAACCAGATCAAGATGTTCTCCAATGATGAGAAACACACATCTTTTCAAACACCGTTGGGGGTATACTGCTATACGGTGATGCCCTTCGGATTTAAAAATTCAGGTACGACATCCCAGTGAGCTATGAACACAATTTTTCGCGATCATTGGCACAAAATAGTGGAATGCTACGTAGATTATATCATAGTTAAAAGTCGTCTCAAGGGCAACCACCTCCAAGATTTGAGAATGGTGTTCGAACTAATGCGTGGACACCAACTCAAGATAAATCCAACCAAGTCTTTTCTGGGAGTCTCCAGCGGCAAGTTTCTTGGTTTTGTAATCACTTCAAAGGGTATATATCTTGACCCAGAGAAAGTGAAAGCTATCCTCGATATGTATCCTCCAAAAAATCTCAAAGAGCTATGTAGACTTCAAGGAAGGTTAGCCTACATTAGACGATTCATTTCAAATCTTTCGGGAAGGTATCAACCGTTTACTCAACTCATGAAGAAAGGAGTATCTTTTGTCTGGACTGAACAATGACAACGTGTATTTGACGACATCAAGAAGTATCTCACAAGCCCCCCAGTATTGGTGGCTCCGATAGTTGGAAAGCCTTTTTTGTTATATGTTTGAGCTATGGATCATTCCTTTGGCGCCCTATTAGCTCAGAAGAATGAAGGCGATCATGAACAGGCAATCCACTACCTCAGCCGTACGATGGTTGGTGCCGAGCACAAATTGTCACGCCCCAGAACCAGAATACTGGAGAGCGGAGAAAAACATAGCCAGCTACGTATATTGAAATGGATTCCATCTCGCTATACGGTTACGGCTGTCTAGATACATGAGGGTTTATCTACAAGCCAGCAGTCTCTTAAGGTCATGAACAAGCCTATTGTCTCAATCACAAGCAAGTAAGTAAAAGTTACAAGATGTATGATCATTAAATATACAATAATAAAGCGTCCCAAATATTACATATTCAGCTGATCATGAAGCTAGTCGTTACAAAATGTGAGGACTAGCAAGAGTTTAGTCATACATGATCAACCCTAGGATCTGTCAATCATGTTACAGCCCGTAGGCAGACAGTAAGTAAGTGCAATCGAGCTAAACAGGTGCTCGTCGGCTAAACGCCTGAAAAGAATATTTTTACAATAAAGTGGGTGATCAAAAATAAACCCACTCGTTGCCAGGGTTCCGTCTAGTGGCCACCATCTGGCTGGAAGGTCGGTAGATCCTCTGGAGCTGCTCCGAAATCTGGCCATACAAAACCAGCTGGGTCAGATCCCAGAAAGAGCAAGTGCCACAAAGGAAGTTTCACTTAGGAACTAAAACCCGCAATCAGCACAAGATATAAATAAAAGTAAGAACTGGAAATAAAGAAAATACATCAGGATGATATACGACGAGATAACCATGGGACTATTCAGATTACCAGGTTACAACCCGTAAACCAAACAAGGACCGGGGTTGTAACCCTTCGTCTGAACAGAACTTGGAATTCTCACCATTTATCGGTAAAATAAATACAGGCATTCTGGTCATGCAGTAATCTGGATCAGGGCAAGACTAGACCGGTTAGACTCCATCCAATCATTTCACGGCCAAGCAAGAATTACGGCTTGATACTTTAACTAACTAGGGTTGTCACGAGCCTAATTACTAACAAGATGCAGTGAGATTATTCTACAGCCACAAGCCCTGCAGACCATCCAGGTTACCCAGGTCGAAAGATTAGGGTTGAATTCAGGTGGGTACATCGTCCAGGAAACGTATGTACCCTTAAGTAGCTTGAAAGGTGCAACACATGACAGTGTGCTGGAAATGTGCCCTACTCGACGGCAGGCTACAGATCCCAGGCGCGCCCAGGTAACGGAATTGCCTGTAGCTGGGGAAATCTCTTCATGACTAATGTATTAATCTAGTTATTAACCTTAGTCCATTTCAATAGGTACTCCTGACCGTGGTACTCAGAAGCTCCCTCCCTAGACATGATGCAAGACAGGACTGGTTTATTTGTACAAGCACAATCGCCCATGGTGTCCAGGATGTTCAGTCTTGTCAGGTCATGTCATGTCAGGTAGCCGTCGCAACAGCTGTTCAAGATAATTATGCCAGGTTTATCATGTCAAGTATTCTTGTCAGGAGTGCGCCACGACGGGCCACTATCAGGTCATGTCATGTTTTCTTGTCAAAAGTGCACCACTACGGGTCACTATCATGTCATGCTCAGGTACCATTTCCAAACATATTAAATAAATCCATGATTATCAAGTTCATGACAAAAGGCGTAAGAATATAAAATGGACGTAAAATATCTAATAAAATATCAATATTCAGGGCTATAGAAGAGTCATACGGCTAAGTCATATGCGGTTAGGAAAGGGTAGACTCATGCGGCCCAATTAGAAGAGCGCATGCGGCCAGGGTCACTGGATCCCATGCGGCTAAGACAAGGGGGCGCATGCGGTCAGGAAGATAGGAAACTCAAGCGGCTGGGGGAATGGGTCTTATGCGGCTAGCTGGCCAATCAGGTACATGCAGCCGGGGGAGGAAGTGTGGTTCCATACGGCTCGAGAAGAAACAACCCATGCGGCTGCGGGGAGTAATGCCTATGCGGCTGGGAGCAAGTGTGTATATGCGGCTCGCGAGTGTTGAGTTCATGCGACTCAGGGTGAAGTCCTCATGCGGCTGGGTCAAGCAAGTCTCATGCGGCTAACGGGAATGGCCTAGTTGACCTATTTGTATTTCGATTGATATCATATGAATAGTTTGCCTAAGATTTGATTGGGTTGGTTTTAATGTGTGGGTAAATTAGTTTACCTTATTTTAGAGTATGACTACGTAGCTAGTGTGTAGAGTAGTATATGGTTACTAGATCCTAGTGTAGAGTTGTATGTAGAGGAGTATGGCTACTAGTGATATATAGATATGTAGGTCCATGTGTATCTGTATCGGACTATCGCTATCGGTATCGAACTATCGCTATCGGTATCGGACTATCGCTATCGGTATCGAACTATCGGTATCGATCGAACTATCGGTATCGGACTATCGCTATCGGTATCGGACTATCACTATCAGTATCGACCGTATATACTTAGTATCGGGCGTAGCGGATTAGTATCGATCAGTATATAGGTTTGGGTTAAGATCAAGGTTCAAAGTATCGGTATCGGAATAGTAGGCCGAATAGGAGGCCAAGATAGTCGAATGAGAAGAAGGGAAGAAGGGAGGAGCAGATAGGTCCAGAGCCATGGTGGAGGAGGAGAAGTAACATGAGAGCAGTTTCCGCCGTAACATCTCCTGGCTCTGCTGGCAACTGAAGTCCAGATGCTACAAAGGACGATCCTTCGCTGAAATCGACTACAACACCCATCAGTTCAAGTTCATTCCTATATGAGTAGATTCCAATGCCATAGAAGCCATCAGTTTGTTGACCTTCCTCTATAGCATTGGAATATACTCATATAGGAATGAACTTGAACTGATGGGTGTTGTAGTCGATTTCAGCGAAGGATCGTCCTTTGTAGCATCTGGACTTCAGTTGCCAGCAGAGCCAGGAGATGTTACGACGGAAACTGCTCTCATGTTACTTCTCCTCCTCCACCATGGCTCTGGACCCATCTGCTCCTCCTTTCTTCCCTTCTTCTCATTCGACTATCTCGGCCTCCTATTCGGCCTACTATTCCGATATGCGTTTGATACGGTCTACCTAACCTATATACTGATACTAATCTGATACTCTCTGATATTAAGTACATCCGGCTTACTAGCTAGCGGATCCACCAGTTACATGATTATATACTAATTATGTTAGATTGTGATACTAAGTAGCCTCGTCGTAGGCCTAGCGTGTTATCCACAAGTTTAGTTTTTTTTACGATATGAGTATCGGTATCGGGATATTAATTCTTATGTTTAGTTTGTCTTACGATACAGATATTCACATCAAATCGAGCATGAATCGTTACTTTGTTGATCGTACATGGATGTACAAACGACAACACGAGAGCAGAATTGGTGTGAGTGACGATTTTCAGGCATGTGTGGAAGTATTTCTTAAGTATGCCATGAGCAAAACTCAGTACATGGACGATAACAAAATCAAGTGTCCATGTGTTAATTGTCACAATAGACGTTTCGAAGAAATGATGACTGTGAGAGATCATTTGACCCGTAAGGGTTTCGTACGTGATTACGGCCTGTGGTCATTGCAAGGTGAATTATATTCAGAAAGACAGGCTGCAGAAGTTGGTACTTATGCTTTTGATGATAATGCTGCAACGGATGTCCTCGAAGACGACGGATGCTCTGTGGATTATGGAGACATGCAGAACCTTGCACGAGATATGGTGTATGCTGCGGCAGGGCCTAATTTTGATCCGGAGGATCCTAATCCCGAGGCAAAGGAGTTCTATGATATGTTTAAGGACGCAGATACTCCTCTATATCCTGGTTGTGAGACTCATTCCGCACTGTCAGTGACGATGCGGTTGTTGAACATAAAGTCTAATTTTAACTTGCCACAAATGAGAGCATTCGTTATTTGTCATTGGGACCGAAGAAGCATGCAAAGACTTGGCCCGGCTATGTCGTTAATGGCTTCAAGTTTAAGACAACTCAACATCCTATAAATGCCGAATTTCTCAATGACGGCTTCAGTACGAAGGATTCTGGTGTTTGCATAAGAGGCACAATCTATGACGACGAGCCGGACTTTGACTATTATGGAGTGCTTCGGGATATTATAGAATTACAATATAGTGCCCCATTTGATATGCATATTGTTATGTTCAAATGTGAGTGGTTCGATACGACACCAAATATCGGTTGGAGAATCGATAAACAATTTTGATTCGTCGATATAAATCATCGCAGGAGGTATAGAGGGTCCGACACGTTTACGATAGCAAGTCAGGCTGTTCAAGTCTACTATACAAGCTACCCAAGGCGTCGTAGAGATCGCTTTGACTGGTGGGCAGTATGTAAGATTAAATCTAGAAATACATTCAACGTTGGAGACCCAGCATACCAAGAGGACCAGATCGAAAAGCCCCAATACTTGGGACAACAGTCTTGTGACATGGATGTTGAATTAGAGGTTGATATACCTCTTGCTGATGAAAATAGAGGAAAGGAAGAGGTTGATATACAAGACTTAGATGTCAACCAGGGGAGAAAGAGGCGTCTTGTCCCAAGTATTGAGACTGAAGAAGAAGAAGAAGAAGAAGAAGAAGAAGAAGAAGAAGAAGAAGAACTTTATGAGGATGAGGATGAGGATGAGGATACAGATGAATTCGACGATGAGGATGAGGATGATGATGATGATGAGGCCGAGGCCGAGGAAGAGGACGATGACGATGATTAAATATCGCTATATTTCAGTTGTATCTTGAAGCACCCAATATCTAGTCTCGAATCCTAAATTACCCTATTACATTTGGATTTACAATTACAAGTCTAGTGGAACACAAGATGCCCTTTCATCAAAAGTTACAAGAATTGTACTTTGTTGTATTAGTGCGTGATTTTATCAGATTTTGTGTATCTAGCTTTTATTCGTTCTTCACTTCTGATTGTAATATTTATTTCAGTTTGGGATATTTGCGTATTATTGTATGAGTTTCTTTTTGCAGATGGCACTCCTAGGCCTACTCGTCTGGGCGGCACTCATCGCCCTGCTGCTGGTATGGATATGTTTAGTTTTATATTCATTTATAAATCTATGTTGTCGGTATTTTGTTTATGTGTTCTATTTACAGGGCATGGTTGCGAGCACCCGTACTGGTGGTGCTGGCCGTGGTCGTGGCGGTGGCGGCGGCGGCGGCGGTGGTGGTGGTGGTCGTGGGCGTGGGCGTGGGCGTAGGCGTGGTGGTAGCGGTCGTGGTCGCCAGCCGCATTCCCCGGATGTGACCTCCGATCCCGACTTGGAGAGCCCGGACACAGGCTCTTCCCGTCGTCATTCTTCCTCGGTGCCACCGACATCGTCGTCGAGGCCTGTGACTCCATCCGCTAGCGGATCCGTTCTGCCATCGGATGTACCAGCGGATGCAGCAGCAGATGCAGCAGGGGGCCCAGCAGTTACTGCAGGGTGGGCCTCGGAGTACCCCGGGATTCAGTTTCATCCTGTTACCGGGGAGTACATACGCGGACCCGCGGATCCCCCGACGCCACCAGAGAGGCTGGTGGGCGAGTTCCGACGAGAGCTATGGCCCGCTGGTGAATCGTAAGTAAATTTAAGTTAATTTATTAAATTTGTTTCATTTATTCAAGATAATAATCCAGTCGTTGCTTCTTTATAGGTTTTTCCCGTGGGATGCTGCCCGGATTCTAGGGCGCATTATCCGGGATAACTACCATGGCCCCTACCTCAATTTTTTTGAGGTGCCTCAGGACATGAAGTACGTCTGGCTCGACGAGATGAGGGTATAAATCCGTCGGTGAATTATTAATTATTCTTTAAATCATTAAATTTTTTATTACGTGATATTTGAATTTGTATGTCAGAGGACGTTCTGGTGGCCCCCCATCGCGAGGAGGCGATCCGCAGGACCTACAAAGCCGCCGTCGGGAAGAAGATACGGGATGCGGTGTACGACATTCGTACGGCGCATACGAGGAAGGACTGGATCCGGGCGGAGTACTATGAGCAGATGTTGGAGAAGATGGATACTCCGCAGTTTAAGCTAAAATCGGAGAAAGCTAAGGCTAATCGACAGGCCGCGGGTCTGCATACGGGGGGATCAAGGCCCCACGCATCGACGCGTGCAGATTTGGTGAGATAGCGCAAATTCAAATTCATTCTATTATTTAATTTTGTACTGTTAATATACGAAGTTAATTAAATTCTACGTATACAGGCCCAACGGGCGGTGAAGCAGGGGAAAGAGGCGGAGACGGTCACCGCTCACGATGTATTCGTGCATACGCACAAGAGGCGGAAGGACGGGAGCTTCGTCGACGCGAGGGCCGAGGAGACTGATGTAAGTACTTACGTTTATGAGATTTATGTTAGAAATATAATTATTGTTAAGTTAATTAGATAAACTTAGGATTCAGACTATAACTTAGGAAAACATAGGATTTAGATTATAACTTAGGAAAACTTATAGTATAAACACATTCATTGGATAGGCTGCGTATCGTGAGGCACTTAGTCGGCTTGAGATCGAGCCCCCTTCCGAGAATGTCGGCGAAACGACGCCCACCCAGACGCACTCTTCTATGGCCGCTCGCTACGACGACGTGTTCGTAGAATCCGTCGGCGGCGTTAGGAAAGGGCGCGTCTACGGCTTAGTTTCCATGGCGCCCTCGTTGCAGCCGTCCCCGAGATATCCACCGCCTCCGCCTTCCCCAGCGCCCCCGGTTGACGATATGAGGGCGCAGCTTGCGACTCTGACCTCCGTGGTGTCAGATTTGCGGGCGATAGTGTTGGGGCGCTATCCGTCTGCTCCCGGTCCGTCTGCTCCCGGTTCGTCTGCTGGTGCTCCCGGTTCATCTGGTGGTGCTCCCGGTCCGTCTACTGCTGCTGCCGGTGCTTCGGATCAACCTCGTCCTTCTTCCCCCGGACGGCTTTCGTTTAACCGCTCTGCGGACGCCCGTATCGTATCGGATAACACCATCTTGACGCTCCTTGACAAGTTGTCGCCAGAGCAGCTACGCGCGCTTCCAGACCATGTCTTGTCCCAAGTGCCGGCACACACGGTGGAGGAGTACATACGCAAAGCGGATACGGCGGTACGAGCACGAGGCGATCCGACGGACGGGGTTTGATTTTGTTTATGTTGTTGGTTTTGTAGACATTTGGATACATTGTATGTTCGGATATTTTTTTTATGTTTGGATAATTTAATGTTGGATATTGGATATATTGTGTTGGTAATATTTTGTTGGATATTGGATACGTTGGATATTGGTGTCGGATATGGATATTTTGCATATGGATATATGGTGTTGGATATTGGATACGTTGGATATTCGTGTTGGATATGGATATATGGTGTTGTATATGGATATTTTGCATGTTTGATATTGTGTTGGATGTGTTGTATAAACAGGAAAGAGTCTGTTTGCAGTATTTTTTTTTCAAAAATTAGAAGTTAGCGACGGGCTGCGACCACTCAGCGACGGATAGTCCGTCGCTAACTGGAGAAACTGAGGTTAGCGACGGAGTGGCGACGTAAAAATCGTCGCTACCTGGAGCATTTCAATAAAGCGACGGATTGGCGACGGACGATCCGTCGACCTGGTGATGTTTGATGTCCATAAATTTTAGCTTTCGCGACGGATTGGCGACTAACTTACGGCGGACTGGCGACTAAGTCCCGACGGACTATCCATCGCTAACTGTAGGAATTTAATGTATCGACGGATTGGCGACGTAATATTCGTCGCTACCTGGAGAATTTTACATTGAGCGACGGTTTAGTGACGGAATGTCCATCGACCTGGTTCTGTTTGATGTCCATAAATTTTGCAGTTAGCGACGGATGTTTTGTCGCTAATACGACGCTAATCCGTCGTACACCTCGGCGGATTAGCGACGGCATAACGACGACCTGCCGTATGGGAAAATCTCTGATACGCTTTTACCGACAAATTTACGACGGATTAGCGACGGATATTGCGTATCAGAAAATCACTGATACGGTTTTGCCGACTCTTTAGCGACGGAGTTTTCCGTCACTAACCCTATATCCTGATACATGTTTTGACGAAAGCTAGTCGGTAATCCGTCGCTATATATATTTAAATGCGCCGACGGTATTCCGTCGCTAAGTCGTCGCTGAGCGACGGAGTAGCGACGGATATGTTTTAGCGACGAGGTTATTCCCGACGGCTGTTTTACCAAAATATCCGTCGGTAATCCGTCGGTATTTATTTTTGGCGACGGACTACCGACGGATAAGGCCGTCGGTAAATTCATGTATTTTGGTAGTAAAACTCATGCGGCTGGAGGAATGGGTCTTATGCGGCTAGCTGGCCAATCAGGTACATGCGGCCGGGGGGGGAAGTGTGGTTCCATACGGCTTGAAAAGAAGCAACCCATGCGGCTGCGGGGAGTAATGCCTATGCGGCTGGAAGCAAGTGTGCATATGCGGCTCGCGAGTGTTGAGTTCATGCGGCTCAGGGTGAAGTCCTCATGCGGCTGGGTCAAGCAAGTCTCATGCGGCCAACGGGAATGGCGCATGCGACTGCAGAGTTCAGAGCTTATGCGGCTGGGAATTGAGTGAGTTGTGCGGCCAGATGAGTTCGGCCCTCATGCGGCTCAAGTACTTCCAGCCATGCGGCTGAAGAGAACACTTGCCGCATGAATATTCATGCGGTCAAGTCAAGCACTGTTCATCTTCTCTAAAATTTCAGAGAAGAAGAACACCATGAGAGCCAAGTCCTCAAGCTCCATAACTCCATCATCCGGAGCCTAAATCCGAACTTCCATAAGTCAAAATAGGGTAGAACGAAATTCTCTACAATATGGAACCATCAAAACTAGGAAATAACAAGATTAAGTAGATCAAAACCCAAAAATCCGAAAATAAAGTAAATATAGATCTACAAGAATCTAGCCATGAAAAGTGAAAATGCCAAGTTCTAAAGTATGTTAAAATGCTGTAAGGACGAGAATGAAGCAATAAAATCAGAGTTCCTCCATGAAGCAAGTTGCACTTGCCTAGACCTCTCTCTTCTCTCTCTGGTAGGTAAGAAAGTAATGGGGAAGAAGAAGATGAGTATTGAAGAGAGAGAAAGAAGAGAGGGCAATAAATATCAAAGGTGGTGGTAGGTAGGGGGTTCTCCATATAAAACCAATCCCAAACCAAACCCACATAAACCGAACCGAACCAAACCAATGAAATGCAAATACAAAAATAAACCAAGCTAGGAGCAAGATAAAATACGTACACGTATTCCAAAATACGTAATACGAACAACAGGTATTACACAAATACACACCTATGGAAAAGTAATGTCTCGTACTGGTATTTGCTATCCAGAAGACACGTCACTATGTCTCAGGGCAGACTATCCACATCATATCTAGAGTCAATCCTCTCAGAATACTCATGACCAAATCGGGTTCTCTTAATTCCCGTTTAGCTACATGGGCAATGCTGTTGACTCCATATGATATGTTGTTCGTCCCTCAGAAGGCAGTAAAAGGCCAAGCATTAGCTGATTTCTTAGCTGCTCATCCGGTGCCAGAATCTTCCAAACTCTACGATGAAATCCTGAAAGAAGTAGTTGAGGCTAACACCGCAACGGAGGAAATACCCATTTGGCGAATGTTCTTTGACGGTGCGCCAAGAACAGGACCTAAAGGAAATATTATAGTCGGAGTAGGCATCGTCCTTGTGTCACCCGACCATCTGGTTATACACCGTGCATATTCTCTCGTGGAACCTTGCACTAAAAACGTGGCCGAATATAACGCCCTACTGATCGGCCTTCAATTGGCAAAATAACTGAGCATTGACTATCTAGAAGCTTACGGCGATTCTAAGCTAATAATTAGTCAGGTCCGAGGGAATTATAAAGTTTGTCACAAAGATCTCATCCTATATCACAAAGCGACGATCGAATTGGCTTCTACCTTCGCTGGATTCTTCAACGAGCACGTGCCTCGATTACAGAATATAGAAGCAGATGCTCTAGCTGGTCTGGCTGCTTCCTTGACCATCCCTATTAATATTCAGTATTCGATCACAATGTCTAGTCGAGAGTTATTCTGTGCGAAAGATGCCTTGCATATTCATTACAGTTATGCAACATAGACAAACGTCGACGTCAAAGACTGGAGATTTTCTTTTATAGACTGCGCCATCTACTGAATCCTCCATGAGGACCCAAAGGAAGCAGTGTCTGTCCAAAGACGTCCCTAAGATTTTACTATGATACAGCTACCAAAATGCTGAACCGACATTCTTACGATGGGCTACTGTTACGATGTTTATCAGACACAGAAGCCAAACATGCACTCCGTGAGGCTCACGATAGAATTTATGGTGCACATCATCCAGGCTCCAAATTACAAGATCGCCTCAGATGAATGGGTTATTATTGGCCCATGATGATAGCAGATGTTGTTGAACATGCAAAGAAATGTAGGGCTTGTCAGTTCTACGCCGATTTTATTCATCAACCTTTAGAGTTTTTATACCCCACGATGACATCTTAGTCATTTGAAGCCTGGGGAATAGACATTATCAGCCCAATCATCCCGCCATCCTCCAGAGGACATCGGTTTATCCTAGCTGTAACCGATTACTTCTCCAAATGGGCGAAAGCTATACCGCTCATCGAAGTAAAGACGTCGAATGTGATCAGTTTCGTCAAACATCATATCATCTACCGCTTCGACCTACCTCGCAAGATCATCCATGATAATGGTCTACAATTTGCGAGCCATGTATTCTATTGGTTCTGCGATAAGAATCGAATTCAGAATATAGCCTCTACCGCTTACAATCCAGCAGCTAATGGATTAGCAGAAGCCTTCAATAAGACTATCATCAAACTTCTCAAGAAGTTTGTGTCTTCAAACAAGCACGACTGGAATGAGAACCTCGCGAATGTCTCTGGGCCTATCATACAATGGTCCGGACTCCAATAGGTAGTACGCCATTCTCTCTTATTTATGGGAGTGAAGCAGTTTTTCCTCTAAAAATCTATATTCTCTTTCTTCGAATAGCCTTAGCCAGTGAGTTGACTGCCGAAGAAAGTTACCGTCTGCGACTACAAGCGCTGGAAGTGCTAGACGAAAAATGCTTATTAGCTCAACAGTGTATTGAGCTATACCAAGCACGCCTTTCTAGAGCCTTTAATAAAAAGGTGAAGGAAAGAGTCTTTTAGGTTGGTGATCTGGTCTTAGTAGTGAGAAGACCAATGGCCATGACGCACTAGACAAAAAGAAAATTTTAGCCTAAATGGGATGGTCCTTTCGTTATAGAATCAGTATATTCTAACGGTGCGTATCGACTAACCAAGCCTGATGGTGACTTGCTCATGATGCCGATCAACGGCAAGTTTTTGAAGAAATATTATGTGTAACCTTTATGTACAATGTTCATATATACCCTATTTTAATCATGTAAGTATATAGTACAATGTTTACGTGATTCAAAAAATCATCTAACTATTATCCGTATTTCAAGAGTCTTGGACACGCCATGGATAATAGGTCCTCTAAAAAAGATTCTCTAGTAGAATTATCTTCGCTTTGGACTCTACCCAAATTCGGTCTTATGAAAACGGTCACGTCCATATTACCTCGGAACTTTTTTTCGATAATTTTTTTCAAGTGGAATAATTAAGAAATGTCTTGCCACTTCCATACAACCTCTGAGCAAAACATTCATCAAAGATAATCACGTCCATATTACCTCTGAATTATCTACTCCTACCTAATGTCATATATCTGTCCACGTCCATATTACCTCTGGTCAGATATAGAACATCCTCTGCTATTACGTCCTCATTACCTCTGTTAGCAGTTTCTTTCAACTTATTATCTATGTTCGAGAATCTTGAACATAAAATAGATAACAAGTCCACATCAAATTCCCCAGCGGAATACCCACCAGAAATATCCCTACTACGTCCACATTATCTCTAGTTCTGATATTTCACAAACTTCATTCATGAGTTTCGAAAGCCAAAAGATTCTTTATTAAAAATGTCTCTAAAAAAGAGCAGAAAAAAAAGATACAAGAGTCTTTTACGGTTAATTGAGCCTATTACAAAAGAAGATCTAAGGGAAACACAACCGATTGATGCTATCCCTTTGAGCCGCAATCTTAGCATGGGACTTGGCAGTAGCTCGACGACGCGCTTCTTCCTGTCGAGCAGTTTCATCCCTGAAGGGGATTAGTTTCACGTGCTCTCCCTCCAACTTTACCAACTGTTCTTTTAATTGGTCTAAAGTGGTGGCAGTCATGGCAGCTTGAACCGAATAGTCCTCATGTTCAGACACAACTGTCCTCAAGCTATCCTCCAGTTGAGCAATCTTCTTGTGGATCTGTGCTATGTAATTGTACTTTTCAGTGATCTGGACAGCCAGCTTGTTCTTCAAAGCAATACGAGCCTCACTCGCAGCATTGAACTGTTCATACTGATCAGCCAGTTCACTGACCTCTTTAGCAAGGGCACCCTTCCTTTCCTGGAAAGTAGCTTCCTCTTCCGCAAGAGCCGCAAGCAAAGGCTCGTCTTCTTCAAAAAATAGCAAGGTTGGACTCTGTTGCCTGGCTTGCTGGAGTCTGGCCACCTGGTCCTCCAGATCATTCAGAAGTTTTCTCAGACCATTAGCCCACTCCTTATAGCCGACAATGCTCTCAAGGGCCGTCACATGGCATTCAGCAATAGCCTTTGCAGGTCCAAAGGCGGCATTTCGATTTAGAACTCCAGAAAGCATTACTTTCAAAATAGAATAGAAAGCTTTAATGACTTTCTAGGTCATCTCGTCATCTTTGGAAGAGGTCATTAGGGAGGGAGCTTGATGGGGATCCTCTACTCCAAAAATAGATACTTGCGAAGAAGTCGAACCTGAAAATCAAGTAATATACATATCAGCAACGGGAAGAACTTAAAGAGTATGAAAGAGCTGTAATTTCATACCTCCTGCCTGCTCAATGTCAACTTGAGCTAAGAAAATAAGAGCAGACCCAGGTTACTCAATCTCAACCTCAGCTGAAACAGATGCAGGTTGCTTGTCTTCTACGGCCCCAGCTAGACATGGAACAGAGTCAGTAATAGACGCCTCGGTACGCTGATCAACTTCTTCAGCTATTGATACCGACTCACCAAAAAATGGTTCAGAAATAAGGGCCCCAGCAGGTTCAAAAGCGACCGTCCCAACGTGCCGTTTAACTACTTCTTCAACAACCGATGCTGGTTTACTGGCAAAACTTTCCGTACGAACCACCCCGGAAGACCCGGGGGCAACTTCTTGTCTTGTCCCTGTGTTTGGGACAACCTCTACATATTATTCCCTCTCCTTATTTATAAGGGAATATACGATGGCAGTCAGCCTTACGAGGAGTACACAAAATTGAAGGCGAAAAATCTCATCCGAGGTAAAGCGTAAAGATAACATACCCGCGGGATGGTGAGCCGATTGGACTTGATTCTTATCCAACTTATTCATTAAAGCCCCAAGCTCAGACATATCTCCTAAAGAGATATCATAAGAAGGACTGGCTTCATCTGTCGGTTGAGGACGAATGGGAGACACCATCGTCACGTCATCCTCTTCAGACGAAGAGGTAACGGCCTCAGGCGCGACTTCAGCATCCTGTGCAAAGGCCAAACGTAAGGGTAAGAGAGCGTTATTTGAAGACAGCACGAGTATTGGTTTCACCAAGATGGCTATGGAATCCAGAAAGGGATCTACCTCCGGGATAGTAAAGGCCCTGTTTTCCATTGATTGTAAAAGAACAGAACAATTATCGGAGGACTGAACTTAGACTCACAATACAAACTCGCTCGTACAAAGAAAGCCTAGGGACGAAAACCTAGGTACAGCAGACTAAGTACGATTGTTTATTTTTGATTCTGGGGGGTGACGATAGAGACTCGGGAAAGCGACGGCCGCTCTGCCTTACTCCTTGGACGATCAGTATGCAGCCTTGGCTCGGGGAAGATCTGCTTGGCGTTGACGAAGAAACGCTCTTCTCGCTCTCCTCGGATTGCTCTTCTGGCTTCTCTCTCTCTCTCTCTCTGTGATTATCAAGAAGGAAGGGGGAGCTCTCTCTGTGTAGATCTCTCTCTTCTTATTTCTTTTGGTGCCGATCTCTCTCTCCCTTCTTCTTCTCCTCTTTTTTTTCATGGGAATGATGCTGGCTATTTATAAGAGTGGGGGGGTGATTATTAGGGTTTGCTAATGATTATCTGTTTGGAATGTCGGCGCTCCTTCATTCTATCTGAACCCTTGATCCTGATTATAGTAAATCTCGGCCATTAGTGCGGATAGCATCGTATCTCATGAGCAATTAATGCTAGCTGCTTTAAATCCTTGTGATTGATTATGCTAATGTCTGATTGCTCGCCACGTGTCCCATTAGCTTGATGATAAATGATATGCCCTGATCTCAGTAATTATGACGATGATGTCAAATATATTTGTTGAGATTCGGTTAAATCTCTTATTGATCCCATGCCACATGTCTTAATTGTGAGTCCTGTCAGAGCCGCATAGGATTGACTATCCTCGAACCGCAGAGAGATACTCTTCCTGAGCCGCATGAGATAATGCCTCATCGAGCCGTAGGGGACGATCCTTCCGTGAGCCGCATATGCATAGCCTTTGCGAGCCGCATGAGCTAGCATTGTATTGAGTCGTAGAGATTGAACTCTCGGTGGGCCGCATATGGCTGATTTCTGCTAACCATATAGAGTGACTTCTTCGTGAGCCGCATGGAGCTGTTTCCCATTTAAGCCGCATGAGAGTTGCTACGTGGCAACCTAGGATTTCTGACGGTTCGGGTCAGAGATCTTCTTCCTTTCCCGAAAAGTCTGTCATTATGGCAGAGCCATTATGACACTTTATGTCAGAGCAGTCACAGTCGCCAAGTCGTGTCAGAGCATTAAATGAGGCCACCCCCAAACGACCAGCTGTAGGGAAGGATCCATCGAGCCGCATATGCCTTGCTGAACCGCATACGCTCCCGAGCCGCATGCGACTGAGAGTATTCTTTGAACCGCATAGGGCCGCTCCTGTGTGAGCCGCATAAGCTTCTTACTCCGAGCCGCATGGATCATTATTCTAATATTTTCTATGCTTCTACAGGACCTCCTTCAAAGTTTTCAATTTGTAAAAATTGGAATACTTTGAACAAGAAGTATGGCCCCGTTCATGTCGTATAGGATTTTTCTGTCTGCCTGAGCTTCCTAGCCGCATAAGTGCCTTAGCCGCATAAATTCATCTGGCCGCATAAACTGGTTGCCACGTGTCCTGAATACGTGTGTAAATCTTCATTAAGTGCCTTTGATTTGATTTAACACTGTCTTTTGGGGGAGGATCCCAAGAGTCGGTTTCGCCTTGACCGAAGCGTTTTGCCTTTATTCTTTGGAGGCGGCGCGTAATCCGAGGCATACTCCGAGATGTCTGTTCATTTCGTGGGTCTCTTTTGCCTATAAATAGGAGTCTTTAAGCCTCTTGTAGTTTTCTTTACCTTCTCTCTTTGCTCTGAATCTCTATTTGCTGTCTTTGCTCTTCGTCTTTTAGCAACCGATAATGGCTCCCAAGAAGGCTGCAGCATCGAAGGCCGCCTCATCTTCTGCGGCAGCGAAAGGCAAGAAAACTGCGTCTTCATCGACTGCGGCAGCGAACATGGCGGCTCCTCCGTTGACTGACGTACCCGCTTTTCACCCCGACGTCCACCCGCCTATCGCTGGTAAGGGTCCCTTAATATGAACTGCCATGGCTACGCCGCATATTTTATGCGCGAGCCTATATTCCAAAGCACACTGTGTGCCCGACTCATGTCTGGGCCGCATGGGGTATGACCCAGGTTTGAGCCGCATGGAAGTGGTTGCGTAACTACTTCTTTAATAGGGCCGCATAAGCTCATCCTCGCTGTACTGCATGAGCTCATCCTTGCAGGGCCACATAAACGTTTTCGAGCCGAACATACTCCTTTCGGACCGCATAAGTTCCTCCATACTGAGTCGTATGAGTTCCCTTCGAATGGAACCGCATGATTTTATTCGTACTGGACCGCATGGTTTCTTTCAAACTGAGCCGCATAGGCTCATTTGAATTGACCTGTATGAACCGAGCCGCACCTATGCTGAACCGCATAAGCATCATGTGTTTTTGTCGTTTCAGCTCTCATTTTGACTTTGTTTCTTTTGCCTTTCTTCAGTGACTCTGCCCGTGAATCCTGCTGGGGAACTTATGGTAGGCTCGCGTCAATTTGCCTCGGGCGTTCATCGGGATGACTTAGTTCGTCAAGTGTCCGAACAGCTACTTGTTGATGAACCTTTGGAGCGACTAAATGCCATCAGGGTTCAATCCTTTCAGTTCCTTGTTGATATGATAAGCTCTGGGCAGTCTGACGGGAAGTATCTGAAACTGGTCTTCCTCTTTGGGGATGCTTTGGTTGTAGAAAACTCCCGAGTGTTGGATGTTTCGGAGAGTTAGGATTTTGACCTGGACGGGATGCCGATTCACATCCCTATTATGAAGCGCTATTTCCCTTTTGAGTGGTTCAATATGATCGTTCTGGATAGGCAGATGCCGGACACCCTCACTCCAACCAGACCGGGGATATTTGTTGGTAATATCCGTTATAACAGAGCTACTGGGTCAGTGCGCGCGGTCAAAGATCCGGCCAGTCGGTCCGTGATGGGGTTAGTTCCAGGTACCTTCATCAACACCCCTGGTCCCAACTTTTCATTCTTCCAGGCTGATACCTTCCTGAGTCAGCTTGCTCGCAAAGGGTCCTATCCTATTGGTAGGTTGGTCCTGCCGAGCTGGGTACACCCCATTCCTCCGTGGGCTAATCTGTCCTCATGGATCCTATGAAAGTATGAAGAGTTTTTGCGGGGAGTCAACCTTTACGAAGCTATACGGGGTACCAGCCACGGTTTGCCCGTTAATAAGCCACTGTTCATGGCCCTTTTGGAGATGTACAATCATCGAACGGGGACCTTTTTTACCCCTGTTGGAGAATTAGGGCTCGCTCTTCACGAGATGTATGCCGTCTCCAAGCTCCCCTGGGGGGATGAACCCTTCGAAGTGTATACGCCGACGAATGAGGAGCTCCAAGATTTGGATCAGCGATTCCCCGGTTTCGTCACCGTGTATCAAGAATTATTATGCCATCATAGCACCTGTCACCGGACGACTATCCAGAAAAATGATAGCTCGGAGGGGGACTCTCCCCATACTAAATCTTGGGTTGCATACCTTTTCAAATTTAGCACGGCTGGCCGGGTTACTTCCCGAGATCGTTTAACTCCTAAAGAAGTGGAGGTCTTGATGTCGACTGCCCGGAGGTCGAGTCTCAAAATGACAGGTTCGGGAGCCAGATTGACTCCTTTAGCTACTTTCGTTATGGCACTCGACGGTTGTCCGAGAAGGCACTCTTGGCCGGATTTTTAATGGTGTGGCTGCGCAATTGCGTGGTCTCAGGAGGGGCAGGTTCTATTGAGAGGATCAGTCGCCACTTCATTCTTCCTGCCGTGAAGTTGGCCTTTGGGGTCAGGCTGGCCCTCCTTCCTGCCATGGTGTGCAGTATTCAACATGGTCTTCGCGCCTTCTCGTCCAAGGTCATTGCTCGCGATGTGGCAATGGATTTTGAACGTGTAGAATTGCCTTACCATTACTTGCTGGGATGACTATTGCTGCATTATCAATCCTTGATGAGACCCGGGACGGGAGATGGCGTTACAGGTGATGACGCATTTCTTTTCAAGTATCACCACCAGCCTTGGGAATGTAGTACCATGTCGGCATGTCGGAGGATGCTGGCGAGGGTGGATGGGTACAATCTTTTCGTATTCGTTCCTCGTTTCACTGATCAAGAGGTGAGGAGCGTTCATGTTGATGGGGTCGGACCTCCTCATTTCTTGCCTGAAAAGATGCGTTTCTGGCTGCACAACATTCGCCCGGCACATCTAGTTTACCGGAATCGCACCACTGTGTATTTGGAGCCCTACTTGCCTAGTAGGTTTACCCGTCAATTTGGGTATAGTCAGCTATTCCTCGGGCACCCCAGTTCTCACCTGGGATTTGAAGGCAGCATTCTTGATGGTATCAGAGCATGGAGCTACTATGACACATGTCATACTCGGACTAGCTTCTTGGTCCCTGCCGCAAATGTGACGGATAAAATCCTGCATATGGCAGCCCTGTATCATGTCACGGCGAATCCTCATCTCCTCGATTTTGACTTGAGGACTAGCTTCATTGTGGGCACTCGCCTAGCGGAGAAGGCTATGACGTCGAGAGCAGAGAAGAAAAGGACGAATAGGGTTCCCTCGCCCGATTCTGAATCCTTCGACATAATTGAGGAAAATAATGAACGGGACGGCGAAGACTCCTTTTCTTCGGGTGATGGGATAATGGCGGGTCAGCCTCCCGTTATGGCGGCTGAGATGGCGACGGAATAACCGTCGGCCATATTTGACGAAGCAGTGGGCCCGTTACCGTCTGTATCGGAGGAGGCACGGGTAGATCTATCGCCCGCCATGCCTGGTCCTTCGCGTAAGCGAGGCAGGCATGAGCCTACCGGCGGAGAGGTAACTTTTTCTGTAAAGAGAGCGGCTGTCGGTCCCCGTAGGCTGCTTATTACGTAGAAGGGTGAAGGTGCAGACGATGTTCCGGAGGTAAGTCCAAGTCGGAGTTCTATCTTTGTTGTAGCTTTCTTTCCTCTCGGGGATTTAACTTGATCATTTTTCTTTGTAGGCGTCTGACGAACCAGGCTCTCCTGAACCATCTGCTGCTTCAGTAGTTGATCCGGCCCTTGCCGCTTTGATTAGCGACATGTGTGTCGCGGTCCTTTCTTCGGGGGCTCTCTCAGCGGCGGCTAAGGACTCCCAAGCTGCTGAGGCCCCAGCCCGAGGTGACGAAAGTTTCCTTGGGCCCGTCTCCGAGATTCCTGAATTTCAGCGAGATGACGCTATCCTCAGTGCATCCCCTCCCGAGGATGCAAGGGCGGATGAGTTTTTTATTCCTGACTCGGAGGCTGTTGGTGAAGAGGTTGTGATGGCTGTAGACGAACCTCAGCCTCCACATTCCTCCACTGGTAAGCTGAGCCACATATTGACCACCGAGGGGGCTTATTTGCTCTATCAACATATCCTTCGGGTCAAGTCGATTTATGGTTGTCTTGGCCCTGCAGGTCCTGACCCTTTACCTCCCACCGCGGATGTCTTCGAGGAAGGCCCGGTCTGCCGTGATCTGGACGAAAGGAGCATTTCCTCTCCTTCGTCATTGCATGTTGAGGGACACCCTGCCAGCTCTGGGCAGATGGGGATGGAGTTGGTGCTGGTCCCGGCCTCGTCTTCGGCTGCTTATACGGCTCCGGAGATCGACTTCTCGACTCTGCCGAGCATCCAAATTCTGCGGGCCGCTGAAGAGGAATTGGCCGATGCTCAAGCGTCTTTCCGTGCAGAGTTGGTTTCTCTTGTGGCGGGAGAGGCAGATTCTGTCGCATCTTCTTCCGCGCTGCCAGCCACACTCCCGTTGACACCGGCTTCCTCGGAGGCTCTGAACGAGGTGACGCAGGATGTGGTTGACAGCTTCTATCGTCACTTAGGGAGGGGTGTCAACGCTGCCGTGGAACGGGGGATCCCTTTTTCTCTGTCTCTGCGGGGTGCTCGAGGTCAAATCGACACTCTGAAGGGTCTTCCTGGCGGGGTGGGGTTAGCAGCGTTCCTGGAGCCTAAGCTGACAGAGGCTGACCAGCTTGTGACCCAACTGCTGGCAGTACGGCAGGCTGGTTTGCCTGCTGCGATCGAACGAGAGCAGGGCTTCCTGGTTGCTGCTCGGGACAGGATCAAGCTTGCTCGAGAAACTGTCGGGCCTGCTGTGCAGGGGATCTTGACAAGTTCTCCGTCTCCTATGACCGACTGGGTCGTCGGAGTCAGGCTTGTAGGGCCCGGGAAGAATCTGCCTCTCGTGGAATAACTGGCACGAAGGAGCGGATTCTCGCACTCCAGAAGGAGTTGGCCTTCTTAGAGTCAGAGCGGGAGGCTGCTCATACAGAACAGGAGTCGATTGCTCGGGAGGCCGAGAGGGTTTCCCGATCTTCTGTCAACCTGGAGCGGGCCTTCAAGAAGTTTGAGGACAACTGGCAAGCCCATGCTCATCTGGAGGATGCGGCGGTGCTGAACCAGGAGACGGAGCGTCGGGCCAAACAGAGGCTTGAGCGGTCGGTTGCCTTGTTAAAGGACCGTCTCATGGCGTTATGTGCTCCAGAGCAGTGATCCGTCTTCTGTCTTCTCTCTTTTTTTTCTCTTTTAATTTTTGTAAGGGATGTGATCCCCGCTGATGTAGCCCTTTGATTTTTGAATAAATGAGCATATTTCAACTCATCTTTGCTTTCTTGTATCGGTGTTCATGGAATCGAACTTACTGGGGGATTATTTGTGGACCTGGTATCCTAGGCGTACCTTGGTTTTAGGTACGGATAACAAGTTTGATTAGGATGTCCGGGACAGCCATGGCAAAATGGTCATGGATGTTCTCGGTACTGGGGGAAGGAATGTCGTAGAGCAGCTGGGCTCCCGGGGCATGGTAAGATGGTGGATTTATGCTAAGAAGCTTAGCAAGGGATATTTGTGGGCCTATTATCCTTGGCGTACCCTGGTTCAGGATACGGATAATGGGATGAAAGGAAACCAATCACATTTGCTCAAAGGTTATGATGACATGGCAAACATGAAGGTTTTATCATGAAATCTTCCTGCTCAGCGGTAATAAGAACATGGCAGGAGAGACTTTACGGAAGCTATTTGTGGTCAACAGAGGACATTTGTGGTCAACAGAGGACATTTGTGGTCAACAGAGGACATTTGTGGTCAACAGAGGACATTTGTGGACCTTTTATCCTTGTCGTACTCCGGTTGTGGGTACAGATAATAGGTTAAAAGGGGATCGACATACTTGCTCAGAGGTAATGTGGACATGGCAAATATGACGATTTCTTCGACGGAGCCTTCCCACTCAGAGGTAGTGAGGACATGGCAGGAGTGGGCTCAATGAAGATTGGGTACATAGAACGACTCAGAGGTAGGAGAACGTGAAAGTTCTATGCGAGGGGGCGGTTTGTTTTTGGTGGAAGTGAAGACGACTCAGAGGTAATGAGGACATGGTCGTTTCGGAAATTGGTGGATCGACTACCCTTTTTGTGCATCGGAAGTGCGGGTAGTGAATCCTGAAGGAGGATCTCTGACAGGAAGAAAGTTCAGAGGTATAATCATACTTGACTTACTATCTGAAAGAGTGGCCGAAATGTAAGTTCAGAGGCACCAGCTGGTACATAACTTGGTAATTTGGACTATTGAGGGAGTGAGAGTACAGCGGCACCAGCGGGTGCATGACTCGATAATCTGAAATAGGGTGGACGAGAGTTCAGTGGTACTAAAGGGGTACATGACTCGATAATCTGGAGAATGATGGATGGGAGTTCAGTGGTACTGAAGGAGTACATGACTCGATAATCTGGCGAATGATGTTCAAACATAGTATTTCTTTAGGAACTTGCCATTGACGGGCAACATAAGCAAATCTCCGTTCGGTTTAGCGAGGCGGTAGGCACCGTTGGAGAACACGGTCTCGATGACAAATGGACCTTCCCATTTTGGTTGGAACTTACCGGTGGTCTTGTGAGTCATGACCATCGGTCTCCGGACTGCCAGAACAATATCACCCACTTGGAATGTTCTGATTTTAACTTTTTTGTTGAAGGCTCCTGAGATGCGTGCTTGGTATAGCTCGATCCTTTGCTGAGCTAGGAGGCGCTTTTCATCTAAAGCCTCCAACTCTTGTAATCGTCGTCGGTAGTTATCATCCGTTGTCAATTGATAAGTGAGGGCAACGCGGAGTGAGGGGATCTGAGTCTCCAAAGGGAGGACTGCCTCGCTCCCGTATACCAGAGAGAATGGTGTATTCCCGGTGGCTGTTCGAACCGTGGTACGATAAGCCCATAAGCACTCGCCGAGCTTCTCATTCCAGTCGCGTTTGTTGGAGAAGACGAACTTCTTGAGGAGCTTGATGATTGTTTTGTTGAATGCTTCTGCCAACCCGTTTGCTGCCGGATTGTATGGTGTCGAAGCAACATTCTGAATACGGTGCTTATCACAGAATCGATTGAATGCATGGCTTATAAACTGTGGACCATTATTATGGATGATTCTTCGCGGTAGTCCGAAGCGGTAGATAACGTGATGCTTAAGGAAGCTGATCACGTTTGAAGTTTTAACTTCTGCGAGTGGGACAGCCTCCGTCCATTTGGAGAAATAATCAGTGATCGCAAGTATGAAGCGGTGTCCTCGGGAGGAAGGTGGGGTGATTGGACCAATGATATCCATTCCCTATGCTTCGAATGGCCAGGATGCCACCGTTGGATGCAGAAACTCGGATGGTTGATGAATGAAATCCGCGTGGATTTGGCAGGCCTTGTATTTTTTGGTATAATCTATCGCATCTGCCACCATTGTGGGCCAGTAGTAGCCCATCCGGCGAAGGCGGTCCTTTAGGGCCGGGTTGATGGGCCCCACAGACACCGTCGTGAGCTTCTCGTACAGCTTCTGTAGCTTCCGCGTTCGACAAGCACCGGAGCAATAATCCGTCGTAGGAGCGGCGATACAACATTTTCGTCTCTGTATCATAGAAGAATCTAAGAGAACGTCGTCTGATAGAGGTAGCTTCCTTTGGATTCTCTGGGAGGATGTCGTATACGACGAAGTCGATGAACGGCTGTCTCTAGTCCGGTGTGTCGTCGACCGTCTGGGCAGAATAACTTGCCATGGCTTGAACGTTGTTCTTGGGACAGACCAGTTCGTGGCCTATTACGTCAACCGAATGATGAGCTTGGTTCGGCACTGCTAAGGAAGCGGCAAGGCCTGCTAGGGCATCGGCTTCGATATTTCGAAGTCTGGGGACGTGCTCGATGAAGAATCCCTCGAATGATGAGATAATGTTGATCGCAATTTGATGGTAGGGGATCATGTCTTCATGGCGAACCTCGTATGAGCCCCTGATCTGATTGACGATTAGTTGGGAGTCGCCGTGTGCTTCGAGGTATTCTACCCCCAGCTCTTTTGCAAGTTGGAGGCCAATGACCAGAGCATTATATTCGGCCACATTGTTGGAGCAGGGTTCCGTGAGGGAGTAGGCGCGATTGATCACCAGCCCAGTAGGAAAAATTAATACCACTCCGACCCCGACGACGATGTTTCCCTTGGGTCCGGTCCTTGAGGCGCGATCGAAGAACATTCACCATATGTTATCGTGGATGGCTGTATTCGAATCGGCGACCTCGTCTGGGATCTCTTCATAGATTCTGGATGACTCCGATCCTGGGTGGGCTGCCAAAAAGTCTGCTAGGGCTTGACCCTTAACAGCCTTTTGCGGGACGAAAATCATATGATAGGGGGACAGCAATATTGCCCATGTGGCGAGGCGAGAGCTGAGGGCCCCTGGTTTAGTCATGAGGACTCTGAGGGGGTTGACTCGCAAGAACACATGTATGGTTTGTCCTGTGACATAGTGCCGCGTCTTTTGAATAGCGAATACCAGGCCTCCAACGTGTCGATGCGCTGGCGATCGCTGGAACCGCCTTGATTGCTGTCTGTCGTGAATACCGTCTTCACATGAGGAGTGACGGAGGGAGTGGTGGAGGATGTACCCTCCGAGTCGTACCCATGCGTCGAGAAATCATCTAGATATGTGGGGATGTTCTCTTCAGGTTCGGACTCGGAAGGAACACTACCCCCAGCTTCGGAGCTTGCTTCGTCTCGAGAGTCAGCATCTGTTGTACCCGATGGGAGGGTTGTTTCTCGGGGTTCGTCTCCTTGAAACATTAGATTATTGTGGACGTTCGGAGGAGTACTACCCCCAGCTCCTACGACCCCCAGGGTCGGGGACGATGAGTCTCCTGTTGCAGCAGATTTTGTCTTCGAACAGGTGTGTTGGTATACTCCGGTGGAGGGCAACCGTTTAGCCGACGATTTCTTAGCTGTAGTGGCTGATATCTTTGGACTGGAGATGCTTGTCTTCTTCCCTCTCCCCTTGGCGGGGACCTTCTGAGCGGAATTGCAGGAGACAGCAGGAGGTGCCTCATCTTCTGAGTTCGAGTGCTGTAGTCTGTGGAAGACGGACGGACGATGTTCCGTCACTGCCGCGTTGTTGCAGCAGCAGTTGACGATGATCTGGGTGCAGTGACGTCCATGTGAGGATTCTTTGCACGCCGAGGTCCCTTCTCTTTCCTTGCATTTGTGGAGGATCGCCTCACGCAGGTCAGAGGAACCACTCTGTTCGTTCGCCGCCGGGGATTAGACTTGAGCGGTTCTGTACAACTTCCCATCAGAGGCCCGTGAGATAATCAGCGGGACGCCCTGATAGTCAGAGGTTGGGGCAGCTGTCTGGGCTTGATGAGCCCGCGCTGCCCTAGACTTCTTCTTTCTAGCATTCGTGGGTACATAATAGGAAGAGTCCAAGTTGAACATCACAGAGTCTGGCTTATCATCCAGAGAGTCATCAGGGTTCGGACCGTACGAGAGACGGTCGAAAACTGATCGAGAGGAGCATGGAGCAGGTGCTATGCGGCTGGGAGCGGAAACCGTGCAGGCTGTCTGCATGCGGTTGTCTCCTGTCGTCGGACGAGTTCTTATGCGGCTAGGGGTCACGACCGTGCAGGCTGGCCGCATGCGGTTGGCATCTGTGGCCGTATGGGTTTTCTGCAAACGATTGACTTTACTGGCCGTATGAGTCTCATCTATGTTGTTGGGAACTGTAGTCGCATAAGTTATGCGGCTGACAGAAGTAGCCGTATGAGTTTTCTTCATGCGGTTGGCGGATGTAGCCGTATGGGCTTTCTCCTTGCGGCTAATACTCTTCTGCGGTTCGGTCCGCGTAGAGTCCCTCTTTGTCCCTGCAAGTCCAGCATCATAATGTTTTCTTCTGCCGGACTTGGGGACAGCAGAGTTGTCTACGATCTGAAGTGGGACCGCAGGAGAATCCTTCTTGCCGTCTTGAGCAACAGAGGGCATCCCATCGAGGGCTTGAGGAGGAGCAAATGACTTCGGTCTCCATTCTTTGCGAGCCTTCGTGGTGCGGGTGCGCTTCTGGGCCGGGCCAGCACTGCCTTCAGAGAGCATCTCTTCGAACGCCTGTTGGTCGAAACGGACGACCATCTTCTTTTGTGTGGAGCCAAGTTTGGCTGCATCTGATTGCGTCACCAACTCCTCAGTCGTGGAGAAGTTAGTCCCCAGCAGAGTCGCCATCGTGTTTACCATTGATTGTAAAAGAACAGAACAATTATCGGAGGACTGAACTTAGACTCACAATACAAACTCGTTCGTATAAAGAAAGCCTAGGGACGAAAACCTAGGTACAGCAGACTAGGTACGATTATTTATTTTTGATTCTGGGGGGTGACGATAGAGGCTCGGGAAAGCGACGGCCGCTCTGCCTTACTCCTTGGACGATCAGTATGCAGCCTTGGCTCGGGGAAGTTCTGCTTGGCGTTGATGAAGAAACGCTCTTCTCGCTCTCCTCGGATTGCTCTTCTGGCTTCTCTCTCTCTCTGTGATTATCAAGAAGGAAGGGGGAGCACTCTCTGTGTAGATCTCTCTCTTCTTATTTCTTTTGGTGCCGATCTCTCTCTCTTCTTCTTCTTCTCTTTTTTTCAAGGAAATGATGCTGGCTATTTATAAGAGTGGGGGGTGATCATTAGGGTTTGCAAATGATTATCTGTTTGGAATGTCGGCGCTCCTTCATTCTATCTGAACCCTTGATCCTGATTATAGTGAATCTCGGCCATTAGTGCGGATAGCATCGTATCTCATGAGCAATTAATGCTAGCTGCTTTAAATCCTTGTGATTGATTATGCTAATGTCTGATTGCTCGCCACGTGTCCCATTAGCTTGATGATAAATGATATGCCCTGATCTCAGTAATTATGACGATGATGTCAAATATATTTGTTGAGATTCGGTTAAATCTCTTATTGATCCCATGCCACGTGTCTTAATTGTGAGTCCTGTCAGAGCCGCATAGGATTGACTATCCTCGAACCGCAGAGAGATACTCTTCCTGAGCCGTATGAGATAATGCCTCATCGAGCTGCAGGGGACGATCCTTCCGTGAGCCGCATATGCATAGCCTTTGCGAGCCGCATGAGCTAGCATTGTATTGAGTCGCAGGGATTGAACTCTCGGTGGGCCGCATATGGCTGATTTCTGCTAACCATATAGAGTGACTTTTTCGTGAGCCGCATGGAGCTGTTTCCCATTTAAGCTGCATGAGAGTTGCTACGTGGCAACCTAGGATTTCTGACGGTTCGGGTCAGAGATCTTCTTCCTTTCCCGAAAAGTCTGTCATTATGGCAGAGCCATTATGACACTTTATGTCAGAGCAGTTACCGTCGCCAAGTCGTGTCAGAGCATTAAATGAGGCCACACCAAAACGACCAGCTGTAGGGAAGGATCCATCAAGCCGCATATGCCTTGCTGAACCGCATACGCTCCCGAGCCGCATGCGATTGAGAGTATTCTTTGAACCGCATAGGGCCGCTCCTGTGTGAGCCGCATAAGCTTCTTACTCCGAGCCGCATGGATCATTATTCTAATATTTTCCATGCTTCTACAGGCCCGTGACACCGTTTCGCTCCTTTGAGTTTGCCGAAAATATCTTCTGGGAGGAGGCGAGCAGGCACCCACATCCTCGACCTTCTTTACACCGCTGACAGCAATTTTCTTCTTCCTTTTAAAAGTCAACTATTAAGCCAGTTCAGTCGAAGCTTTTTATTTTTGAGGAAGATCAAAGAGAGAAGTGTCCTCTTCAAAATCTTTCCTTTACGGTGCTGTAGCAGCCGGCTCTTCGAGAGGTGCCCCCCTTAGTAGTGCTGCAGCTGGCTCTACTGTAGCTGCGGCACCTTCCCTTCTATGGCCCCTCATTGCTCGGGCTCGTCCTATATCGACAAGAGTGGAGGAAAGCCTAGTCCCCGATACTACTCTATTCACGGTCATACCGAGGACTAAGGGTATTGACCTGAGTATAAAACTTTGCAGCAGCAAAGAGCAGGTGGGTTTCAGGTTTATCTTCTGGCAAAGTAAAAAATTGCCCCTGTGCATCCGGTGCTGTGTGCCCTATCAATCAGGCTTTCTATCGACTGAAGATGAGAGATACGGTCGCCTATAAGAAGCTGGCTATATCCAAACTGCCGTGCAAAATGACTTGGTAGATAAGGTTCTAGGAAAGTGTGGTTCCTATCCGTGAGGACCAGATGAGAAGGCCTGATAGACTGGAGCCAACGGAATGCTCCAGGAGTCAAGCTCGTAGTGAGTGCTTCCTCATCTACTAAAGACTTGCCTGCGTGACCATTGCCAGATAGAGGGGACACTTTGAAGAACTCATAATTATGTAGGAATTTCAAAGCCCTCCTACAAGCATGCACCCCGGTGACGGCCCAATCTGCGTCATTGAACCTTCGAAGAAAGGCAACTCCTGCCAAAGAGTCTGCCATCAGCCCGGTATTTATTAATCTGGAATAGTACAACACCAGCCATCCTATTAAGTAATGAAAAAAAAGTTCAGTCCTGGCAAAGTCCTTTCTACTATCAGGCATCACCGCGCTTGCAGTAAAGTCCCGTAAACCTCGTTGGATGGCGCAGACCATTGCAGGAAGCAGGACGAGCCAGTATCCGAACACCAGTCTTATAGTCGAAAGAATCATACCCCGGCTTATCCTCTCGATAGATCCTGAACTACCAGGGACTATACAGTCGCGGAGCCACATCATCAGAAAGGCGGCCAACACAACCTTCTCCGACAACTTGAACTTAGCTTGCCGATAGAAATGATAAATCAAGGATTATCCCTCCGGATCATCGTTATCGTCGGTATCTGCTGCCCCATAACCTATTATCAGTTGCTCTATCTCAGATTTCTTTGAGGGCTTGCGAGTTGAGAAGAAGACCGAGCCATCTTCTTCCTCTTTCTTAATGAAGACATAGTTAGTCCAAGACCTCGTCTGGGAATGCCCTCCTTGGTCTTGCCCTTCTTTGTGATCCTGTGACAGATGAAGAAGTGACAGAAAAACTCTTTGTACACTCCCACCATCTCAAGATTTTCCTTCTCTACGTCTAAAAGCTCTTCATCACAAGGAACGTATTCCTCGTACTGCTCTATTCCCCAGGGCAGCTTTCATATTGTCTGTATCTCAGGTAGAGCCAAACCCATCTTCCCTCCCAGAGTGAAGAAAGTACAGGTGTAGTGATTGTACAACTCCACCAGTGAGATAAACATAGGCTAATTCACTTTTATGCCATGTTGGATGGCTCTAACGGCATAAAACAGGCCGGCAGTTTTTAGGGTGTCCTCGTAGATCGAAAGCACCCATTCAGTAAGGCCACTCCAGAATGGGACGGAGTACCTCCAACCTTTTATCTGCAGCTTCCCTTTCGGATACGACTCCTTCTTTGACATCATTAGATTGGAGAGGGTCTTGACAGCATAAGGATGAAGATCAGTTGGAACATCATTTATTATGGCCCCAGGATACAGCCCCCTCGTGGAATACTAGAGCCCTTGACACACTTGAAGGTGTCTTTCTTCTGGTCACCAGAGTTAAATTGGATCTTGCCAAAGACGACTCCATAGAGTTCAGGGGTCAGATCCCATTTCATTTGTCTCCTGACAGCTAAATCGGTAAATGCCGACAGAGGGTATTGGCATTCCATAGTCGGTAACCATATACTCAGGTCGTTCAATCTGACCACCAGAGGGTCCCTTAGACGTTTCGGCTCGTCACCCACAAACTCCAGGCTGTCACCGAACAGAGAGTACGGTCTCTTGAAGCTCAGCGCCCCTTCGAGCATGAACTTCTCATTGTTCATCATCTGCTTTAGGAATGTCTTATCCTGTTCAACCATAGCGATCATCCATACCGAAGGCTGGTTTTGGCTTATCTTAGCTTGAATGTTCATGATCATGGCAGTGACAAGGCTTGAATCCAGAGCATGGCGGGCAGAGCTGAGAGGAATCCCACCAAGAGCTTGGACAACCATGTCAACTGCAAAAATAGAACAAAAAGTCAGAAAAAAAAGACTAAGTCCTGGAAAAACATCCTATGTGCCTGAATTCTATGCGCCCACATGGCCTTTGGGCGTATAGTAGTCCTTGAACACAGAGTGTTCTACGTCGGCGCATAACACGCAACAAAAGTGTGTGGGCGTATAAGATTGCTCACAGAAGCTTATTGCTTTAGGCGCATATCGATGGTTATGCACCCAATCAAGGATCAGTCCGTGCATCGCAAATTAACGCTCTGGACTTTGTTTTAAGGACATTGCCTCACCCAGAATGAGGTCTTGGACCAGTGAAGACCTCGCCGAAGGGAGAGAACCGCTCGCTGTAGCCTCCTTACCCTTCGCGAACCTCTTGGGAGTCGAAGCAGCCTTGGGAGACATGATTCCACGTAAAAGAGAAAAAAGAAAAACTCTTGGAAATTTCTGAAAAGAGGAGAGAATAAATTCTCTCTCTCCTTGGGCCTATTTATAGAAAAAATAGGATATTATGCGCCAACATGACCTATGCACCCACATGACCTATGTGCCCACACAGTCTATGCACCCACGCAGAGACTTGGTCTTTTGTACATTATGCACCTCTTACTTGCTGACGTGGATAATGCATAGACATCACATGGAGCATGGACCTCTTCAAATTCTGCTCCGTTGAATTTGTCAGTTCAGATTTTCGAGGAAGATCTCAACAGCCATCGTTTTACAGCTTGGCAGCATCTATGCGTCCAAAGAGAGAGTCTACTATGCACCCACAGGAAGACAGTCTTCCATGCTTCTTTCAAAGTATTTCGAACTCGTTGGAGTATCAAAAATTTTAAAGGGGTCTTGTAGAAGCCTGAAAATTTCAGCATTATGCGCCCAAGTCATAAACAGCTATGCATCCAAGTCTAAAAATAGTTATATGCCAAAGTCAGAAACTGTTATGCGCCCACATGGCCAAAGGTGATATGCGCCCACAACATTTTTCTTCATGCAGTAGAAACATGCGCCCAAGTGTGGATGCATAGTTTGCTTCCAACACTATGTGTCCAAGGCAGAAACAACCCTACGACCCGGTCAACATCCACGATCAATCATGGGCCGAGGCATGCGGCCACGTCAGTCTCCACGAGCAGTCGTGCATCGAAACATGCGGCTACGTCAACCCCACGATCTATCCACGATCATCTAGTTTTTATGTGCCTACACTCTATGCGCCCAAAGGAAGACTATGCGCCCACAGGGAAATCAGTGTATTTTTATCCTGTGTGCGGATAACAGTTGTTTCAGTGGAAAATGAATATAAATAGAGGTCACATGCCTCTTCAAAAACATATAACGGAGAGCATTTCAAGAGACAAATTGCTGCCCTTCTTGACAGTGAGCCGAGAGTTAGCAATTTTCTTAAGTTTTCTTCCATTTTTGTAAATCGGAGTGTCAATGGAGTAAAGGAGCAACTGCTGCTCGATCTCCATCGTCTCACTTCTAAAAAATTTTTGTACTCGAGGATTCTCGATGCATGATTTCTCAAGCATACTCGATTTGTGGTGCCATGCGCCAATAAAAAAAGACAGTGCTTCTTTTTTTTTGTCCACATCTCTCAATCTTGTTTTCCTCTTCACACCACACTAGTACACACTCACAATCTATATGTAAATACAAACACAACTATATATATATCTGTTGTAAATCCCCAATCCCAAACTACGTAGGACTTGCTACGTAAACATGACAGCCGTATAATAAATATATGTAAACTATATATGTAGTATAATCACGAGTACTAATCTCATCAACAAAGAGAAAGAATAAAGATATTATAAATCCAATATGTATTATCATTGTACAAGTTTTTTGATGGAGACAAATATACTACCAACATGAAACTAGAAAGAAGGAAATAGCAAAATAGAAAGACAAACAGCAAGCGTGATCCAAGAGCATGTCAACTTCGAAAGGAAGGAGATGATCACGATCTTGGTTGGAACTTCTGCAGAAAGCCAAGAAAACATATACACTTGGAGAAATCACCAGGTCCTCAGAGGGACGTAACAAGATATTGTTAGCCCAATGATTATATCATATTTTTGAATATGGCTAATCGATTAAGTTTAATGTAATGATGTCACTGATATTTATAAAATCACTATCATGTTGCTATTTAAACTTAGTATTGTCCTACTATTCATTAAACTTATCATACTATTATACTGCTTTGTTCATTTAGCATGTACTTGGAGATAAGTAGTAAGCATGATCAAACCAGAACATATGCGATAAAGAATTAATAATGGGCCAAAGATGGCACTATACAAGAAGATTTCTATGAGCCATCGAATGACTTATCCGAGGCCTCACACTCGGTGGTTCCGCTCAAAGGTATACAGATTCTCAGAACTATTTATCTTTGGACAACTACCGTCAAAGAAAAAGATGTCTTCAAGTCTGCTCAAATGTTAGAAGAAATGCGTCATCAAAGTGTTCATGTCATTATATTTTATTCTATATTTTGTCTTTCTTTTATAGGACAATATGTGCATTGAGTCGTGCTGGCACTTGGTTGGCTTCATATACCCTACTAATAAAATGCCTACCTATTAGTTCAGTCCAGAAATCAAAAAGCCAGCCCATTCAAAAAGAGCCCAAAAACAAACTTTAAACCCAAAATATTATGAATACCATGTAAACGAACTCGGTGAGAGTTCGCCCCGAACTCGGTCCTCCTGAATTCTCTCTTGGTCACAATGACTACCTATTCTTTTGGCTCCCAAACGTTCAAAAATTTGAATGTTACCTTAACTGAGTTCTGCCCGAACTCTGGTTCTAAAACTCTTATAAATAGAGAAGAAAATCTCATTCATTTCAACTCACTCATTCATTCTTCTTCTGTCTAATCAAGAGTTCTACCTGAGCATTAACCTTTCTATCTACCAAGTTTATAACCCACAGCTAACTATATGCTAGTGGGGTCTTGATTTAGAAGTTGGATCGAGTTGTAAAAAGCTTGGATTTCAAAGTGTCGTCTTTACACTTGTTGTTGTAAAGTCACGAGTCCTTCGTATAAAATCTTGTGGTTGATGTCGTCGTGCCCTACGAATAAAAGCACGAGTTTGTAAGAAGTCGGCACGCCCTTTAGAGTAAAGCACATGGTGTAACTGCTATTTCAAATAGTGGATTAAACATCGAACTAGAGTTCTCGAGAGTGGTCTAGTCCCCTCAGAGGAAAACCAATATAAACCTCGATGTTTATGTTTGCTTTTTTGATCCCTTTTACGCATTTAAATTGTTAAATAGTTTGTTATCATATGCCTAGTACTTATTACCTATGACACAGCATATATTTTTAAGTGGTGATTTTATTCTGATGTACACACACATACTCTATTTACCCGCTCTAGAGGTGCTCAACGTTCCAACAATTGGTATCAAAGCATGGACTCAATTATTTGGCTTAACATCCTTAGATTAGATCCTTATTATCAATTGTTACCCTCTGATCAAACTGGTCCTATATTTGGTATCAGAGCGGATGCTTGTTATATAGATATTACTGCTCATATCAATTGCTCCTACAATCGGCATCAAAGCAGGTTATATTCATATACATAACCACTCTAGAGAGTATACATATGGCAACTATAAAATCTATATTTACCGGTGAAGGGCAATCCATAAATAGACCTCCATTATTTGATGGAACAAACTACATGTACTAGAATCACGAATGAGCTTGTACCGGAAGTCTCTAGACTTTGACTTATGGGCAACTTTTATAAATATTAGCTACAAAAAGCCTACTATCACCTCTATTCTTACTTCCTCTATTATTAACAAACCTTACTACATTTACATGGAGGAAGAAAAAAAAAGTTAGCTAGCTTTAATGCAAAAGCAATGTATGCTTTTTATTGTGCTGTAGACATAAATATATTCAATCTTATTACTACTTGCACAACATCTCATAAAATTTGGAAACTTTTTGAAGCTACTTATGTGTGCAGGTACTAAACCAAAGCTAGTGATTCTAGAGAGGAGGATAGTCTTCATAATTATGCAAATGTGTGCATGATGGCATCAGAATTTAAGGTACAACACAATCCCTTATATGAAGAAGAGCTTTTATGCCACAACTACAGAAGATTAGGCCACATCATGGAATAATGCCCTACTACTGCTAGAAAGGAAAATTGCTATGAATGATAAAAAAAAAGGAAGGTCGTCGTCTCGCAAATACGCTAATACAAGCATATGGTGTGAAAGCGAAGCAAGCAATTCCGAAGAAGAAGAGAGACCTCATCAAGCTACAACTATATGCGCACTGGCATTATCCAACGAGGTACAAAATAATTTTCTTTTAGAAGAGAATGAATTTTCTTATGATAAACTTTCTGATGCTTTCAATGATATTCTTGAAGAACACAAAAAAGTTTTAGATAAGTATAAGTAAGCTAGAAAGGATATTCTATCATATAAGCGTGAGAATGAAAGCATACTTGCTTATTGAATGATGCTAGAAACACTTCTACTTCTGATAATTCTACTGAGATTTTTACACTTGAGTTTAGATTGCATGAGGCACTTGATTGTATTGACAAAAGCACTCAAGATAATCCTAAACTTAAGAAGGAATTAGAATCAGAAAAAAAAAGTATTCTATTGCTTCATATAGAATTGATTCTCTTACTGCTAAATATGATGAGGCATGTAAAATATCTAAAAAGTTAGAGATTAGACGAGAAAAGCAGGTAATACAACCTATGACTCAGTCTAACACAAGATACGTGACAAAGCACATGATTACACATGACAAGACAAAATCAAAGAAAGCACGCACACCAAATGCTACACATCATCATGCTTTATATTACAAGTATCCACGCACATCATATCACACCGCTGCATGTTCTTATACTACTGCACATAATACTAATGTCAATACTTTATGTCATTATTGCGGTGGGAATGGACACATTTCTAATCATTATCAGATTAAAGAGATGGTTGATATGAATATATTTACCTGGGTTCCCAAAACTAATAAATATGGATCCAAGTTTTGGATACCCAAGTCTTCACCTCTTGGTGCAGGTGAAGCTTCTTATATCAAGTAGAACCAAGGAGCATGTTGGTGATTGAAAAGCTACAAAGGTCATCTTCTAAGCAATTACATCAACATAAGTGTTGTCACTAGAGCCACCTTGGTAATGTGCTAAATAATTTTCTTAAATGGTTTTATTTATAGAATCTAGCATGTTCTTATTGTTATCTTGCTATTAGCTCTCATTGATATTTTTTATTATTTATTATTTAAACAATATGAGATATAATCCTAGCATGACTAGTTGTTTAGCTTAAATGATTAGTTCATACTATATAGTTGTTTGCTTATTTTCTATTTGTGTGACAAATTTATTTATGTATGCTCTTTACTCTTATTATTTATCTATGAAGCATGCATACCACTCTAGTCCATAGAAACTTAAGTTTTAGTTTTTCTTTGAGTTAATGTATTTTTGACTCTCCGTCTTTGATATTTTTGAAATGGTTACTTCTTATCGATCTATCTTTAACATGTTGTGTTTACTTTAATCGGTAATTTGTGAATATGTATGTCCAGCACAAGTCTCCTTTTACTTGAAAAATATATACATATACTTTTATGTTAACCTTGTGCTTACATAATATATTCACTATGGATTCTCATATTTTATTTTGGTTAAATTCTTATGAATCAATTACATCTTTGTTTAATAAAGCATATTGATACATGTTTTTGATCTTGTGATAATTTTTCAATACTTATTAAGGATACATGAATACTTCATATAATATTGTCATTTATATATTGCTAATGTATTTCTTATATTGATATATATTTTTGTATAAATATTTTTATGGGGGCATATGAGTTCAGCTCAAGTTCTATATTATTTTGAAAAGTATTTAATTACACTTATTATCTTCAAACTTGTGCTTACCTCATACTTTAGCTATTGATTACTTTGAACAAACTTGTGTTCTTCTCTTTATTAGCTTTTTTCTCAAAGCCTCTCTTAGTGATATTTTTCGTGGCTTTTTGGTTGACATTTTGGATACATGACTCTTTTGAATTATTTCATGTATGCAATTACATATATATATATATATATATATATATATATATATATATATTAGTAATCTCCTAAGTTTCGATATTTATTTGTTTTATATCTTTAAGTTGGGATTTTGATAATAAACATCTATTAATGTCTTGCTCATGATTATCTGTGAGTGTTCTTTTTAAGAAACACAAGATCGCCGATTTCGTCTTGTTTTTAAAATTTACCTCCTTCATTAGTGCACAATTATATTATATATTTATCTCTATAGTGCACTATGAAAGATTTTAAGAAATAGATTTTAGTATCTTGATCTTGATAAATTCTTTTTTGGGTATTTGCTATCTTATATTTATTGTTATCCAGTGATTTTGTAGAACCTATGATATATGTAATCGATACGTCTTATACTGTATGCTACATTATTTTGTGATTTTTCAAGTCCAAAGAATATAATTGATTTCATATTGCATAAATTCTTCTTAAATCTTCGGTTATTAAAGAAAAGATTTATTTTGGGTACACGCCAAAAGGGTCTCTCTGTCAACAAGGTGTAAAATTCTAAGTGACATGGTGCCAAGTGTCTTCGAACTACCGCAAGCTGGATACCGACCCCTGCAGCTAATCTAGGATTAATCAACGCTTTATAAACTAAAAATTAATTGAGATCTATTTGAATTGTTATTTGATGGACTTTGGATTTTAACTTTGATGGATAAATGTAATATTTTCATAAAATGTAACATACACTGATCTTCCATAGGTTAAAATTTGTCATCATTTAATATGTTCATTTTTATGTCACACTATTCTATAATCAAACTTGATTTGATCTTGTGACTACTCATTGAATATTATGTTCTTCTAATATGTTCTTTAGCATTTGTATAATATTCATGATACCCATTTTGTTAAGCTTTTATTATTCTCTTCTTATTCAAGTTAATAACTGCATATAGCAGTAATTTTTTTGCGGGAAAGACGAGCTAATTGAGTTTCTCTCTTTTAAAGCGTTTCTTTTCTTTAACGCTAAGGTTAATCAGATGGACACCGTGCTAAGGATTTAAACGGAAAAAAATAAACTTTGATAAGAAGACCAAACCTAATATTTTGATAATTAAGCTTCCGACTTCTGGAAATATTTCTCTGAAATTTAAATTTGTCAATACTAACAATTTTTGGATACATCCATGTAAAGGGAAGCAGTTAATTATTTCAAATCAATTATTTTCCTGACATGCCATATATCTAGAATAATATTTATTTGGGCATTTATCTAGTCCTATTTTATTTGTTTAAAATAGGCTATTAATAATTTTATGGATTCTTTTATTAAAGCTTTTTTTCAGATACAAAAATTCTATTGGTCAGTTGTTAGTCTGATGCAAAACGAACACATTCGAGCAATTATTAAGACAGCTTTCCATAATAAATTTCATATTTCAAAAGTCTTTTGATTTATCTATGTAATTTTGAATCTATTCACTACTCGAATGCTACTATTAAGACAGTTTTCAAAAATCCTTGAAATCATTTTTATTATTTTAATATTTCTTATGTTTTTTTAATTGGATATATATTTTGATTGCTCATCTTTAAGCGTTTATTTATTGGATATTTCTTTTACTTGCCTAAAGATGATACTTGTCTTTAGCTTGAACTTTATATGCATTGATCAAAGGAAAGAAAGATGCATATCTCAGATATTCCTTAGATATTGTGATTATTGATTTTATCTATCTTACGCATATAAAAGTTTTTTTAACTAGATACACATGTTTTAAGGGGAAGCAAATTAATTGTTTCGATTTATTTATACCCTTAATTATGGTATACCTAGTTCATCATGGACATATATTCTTTTATTTAAATATATTGTTGAGTTGTTCATGATATTTTGATTTATCAGAGAATATATTATTATTATTTTCCTATTCTCTCATTTTCATGGGATTACAAGTTATAATTTTCTTATATTATCTTGATAATTATTGAGCTATTATTATTTTGGCTTTTCTTATTGAGGTATTATCCAAAGTTCATGATCATCAATTTAGACTGGTTATACTCTGCGGGAGAGCATTCAAGTTAACTGAATTCCTCCTTCCAAATTATTTTGTCTCCATTACCTTTATATTTATCTATTGGATATTCATTTACAATGCTAAGGTAATTGAGTTCAAATACATGAACTTGAGTAAGTAGATAGATTATAGTATATCTATTTTTATTTTCAATAATTTTACTCCTTATGGAATTCATTCACTAATTTGTATGGGCAAAGTGTGAATCGTATTTTTTTGTGATCAATGTTAAAAGTCTTATTATGTCTTCTAAGTAAACTATATTTGATTTTTTATTGGTATATACTAGATCCGCGAATTTCTAAATCCTCATAGATTATTTATGACCAATGATTGATTTATACTATATTGCTATCTACTTTTAATCAAATCCTTTATTGGTCCCTTTCAAAACTGTATTTGTACTCTTTATCAGATTGTGTTTTGAAAGGCTTCTTTCATATTGTTCCCGTAATCTTTGATCATGATTATTTTTTCCTTCATCCTACAATGATATATTTTCTTATGATTGGTTTCCTTTTATATCTTATTACGGGGGAGCTAATTTTTTATCATGTCAATGGGAGAGAAATAAATTTAATTTAGCACAAAATATTCTAGTAATATGTAATTATTAGTGATGCATGTATCTATCATATCTATATTAAACTTAACCAATTTGCCATAATCAAAAAAGGGGGAGATTGTTAGCCCAATAATTATATCATGTTTTTGAATATGGCTAATCGATTAAGTTTAACATAATGATGTCACTAATATTTATGTAATCACTATCATGTTGCTATTTAAACTTAGCATTGTCCTACTGTTCATTAAACTTATCATATTGTTATACTATTTTGTTTGTCTAACATGTACTTGCAAACAAGCAGTAAGCATGAACCAAACAGGATATATGCGATGAAGAATTAACGATGGGCCAAAGACGACGTTATACAAGAAGATTTCTCTTAACCGTCCAACGACCTATCCGGGGCCTCGTACTCGGGGGTTCAGCTCAAAGGTATACATATTCCCATATCTGTTTATCTTAGGATAGTTGTCGTCAAGGAAAAATATGTCTTCAAGCTGCTTAACTGTCAGGAGAAAGGCGTCATCAAAGTGTTCATGTCCTTATATTTTATTCTATATTTTATGTACAATAAGTCGTGCTGGCACTTGGTTGGCTACCTATTAGTTTAGTCCACAAATCAAAAAGCTAGCCTATTCAAAAATACCCAAAAAAATAAACTTTAAACCCAAAACATTCTGAATACTATGTAACCGAACTCAGTACGAGTTCACCCGAAGCCTGGATCGAAGTCGGTTATCCTGAATTTCCTCCTGGTCAGACTGACTACCTATTCTTTTGGCTCCCAAACGTTCGAAATTTGAACGTTACCTTAACCGAGTTCTTTCCGAACTCTAGTTCTAAAAATCTTATAAATAAAAAGAAAATCTCATTCATTTAAACTCTCATTCTTTCTTCTTCTATCTATTCAAGAGTTCTACCTGAGCGTTAACCTTTCTATCTACCAAGTTTACAACCCACAATCAACTATATGCCAGTACGATCTTGATTTAGCAGTTGGATCGAGTTGTAAAAAGCTAGTATTTTAAAGTGTTGTCTCTACACTTGTTGTTGCGAAGTTGTGATTCTTCGTATAAAGCTCGTGGTTGAAGTCGTCATGCCCTTCAGATAAAGCACGAGGTTGTAAGAAGTCAGCATACCCATCGGTGTAAAGCACGCAGTGTAACTGCTATTTCAAGTAGTGGATTAAACATCGAGCTAGAGTTCTCGAGACTGGACTAGTCCTCTTAAAGGAAAACGAATATAAATCTTGGTGTTTGCGTTTGCTTTTTTAATCCCTTTTACGCATTTAAATTGTTAAATAGTTTGTTATCATCTGCCTAATACTTATCACTTGTGAAACTGTACATATTTTTAAGTAGTGATTTTTATTCCGCTACACACATGCACTCTATTCACCCGTCTCTAGAGGTGCTCAACGTTTCCACACATATAAACATGCCTCTAATAACAGTAAATAACAGCAGTGGAAGGATAATAAAATAAAGACAGAGTAAACAACAAGGGATAACACAGTAGTATGAATAATGCTACTAGTCGTGGCTACAAGATAAAGTCGAGTAAAACTGAAGTACAATGCGACGTGAGCTAACGGTCCAGTAGAAAGCAACACGGGGCGTGCTAACTATCTATATAAAGTCCTAATATCAGCATGGTGCATGCAAACGATTGAGAGTGATCAATGGCCAGGTACTAATAACATCGAGAAAGATCTAGGAAGCAAGTCCTATGTAAGATCTCTATGGCAGCACGACACGTACTAACGATCGAGAGGGAAAACAGATAATAGTACCTAACAAAACATTGACAGGAATAACGATGAAAGTGTATAACAGGTAAATAATATGCAGGTGATATGTAAAACATGGAAATAAAGTATGACTAGGCATCAAGTATATAACAAGAAAAGAGACATATACAAACAGAAATAAAGGAAAGTGTGCATGTAAAACTATATATAGGACAATGTATACTTGCCTGGTAGTGATGTCTGGTGTGGTGCGATGGTCATAATGGCACATAATTTACTTTGGTGTTACAGCTTCGCAAGACGGCCTCAGATGACGGGACAGACTCTCTCATGGAGTCCAGAACAGTCCAATTAGTTAAGGTTGATACCAAAAAGTCTAGTTTCGCAAGAAAATAGGAAATACCATTACCCATGGTCAAGAATTGATAATCGATGGGATTTTGTGTAGAAAATACTTATATTATTTTTGAAAATATTTATAATAATTGATAACTTTATTTTACTACCCCAAAATAATTAGATAAATACATACTTGAAAATAAGTTTTAATTTTAGAAACTACCCTTTTTATGAGTTAAAATAATTTTTTAAAAATACTTTAAAAATCAAGGAATATCATTTTTAGAGGAAAAAACTATAATTTAATTAGGTAAAAAATATTACAATAATATTTTTAGGTCAAAAACTTTTTTTAAAGACCACAAAATAAAATAAATAAAAATTAGCCCAAAATAGATTTTCAAATTTTAAAAGATTCATGTTATAGATCATCATGTCATCTTTCCGAAACATCAAACGGATTACAAAACCGAGTTCGGGATCTCCCGAAATCTCAAAAATAGTATGACGCATCAATTTTCGGACAACTGACACTCAAATAATTTTATAAAAAATATATTACTAATTTGCTAAAATAAATTATACACTAATGAAGCTAACCTCAATACGGTTCAAACAAAAAAAATCTAGAGGTGAAATGGAGTCCGAAGTTGGGAGTTATGACTCTTCAAAGTTGCTACAGCTATAACTGATTTTTATGACGAATTTTGGTTATTTTTGACCAAAAAAAAGAGGAATTGTGATAGTGGAAAGATGTCAAGTCCCAGTCCCAAAATATATAGGAACCCAAGACATGAGCATGCCAGCTGTATAGCTAGAATAAGTATTTTCAATTTAATGGACTTATCCTAATCGTAGTACACTGAATAGTATACTAACATATGCTAACGAATCTATATCTCAACTATTTCTCAATCCACAATAATGAACAAAATCAAGAACAAACAATATATGTCCTGGTCTGCAGCCTATTAGCATATATGTTTGAAATGGATCCGAAGAATAATAGAGATCCAGTATAGATAGACTATGACAGCAAAGACAAAAATTAATAATACAAAAGACGAGAAAATGATAATAAGAAATACTTCCAATAGTACTTGAATCCTGCAGAACACATCATGATAACTTCATGCCAGAAGTCCAACTAACACCTGGACAATATCACCAGATCCTCAAAGAGACCTAACAAGATACAACAACTAGCCACAATATGAACAGTAAAAGTAATATATATGAACATGAATATAACTGACAAGGCAATCTATCCATCTAAGTGTATGCACTTGAAGACTACTTTGGTACGTATGAGTAGGTGAAGGAATAAAGCATAGCATCCGCTAGAGGCTTATGTATATACAAGTGTACCTTTCGACCGTGTTCTGTCGATATATCCTCTAGCAATACACCCATAATCGAAAAACTATAAACCCATAACCGGGCAACTATGAGGCTAAAGATGGCTATCTCATACGCCTACTAATAGTCTTTCACGTCCATGTCTTGCATCAGTCATATCCATGACTTGAATAATACATATCTCAATGCAAGTCACTAGCTAAACTCATACTAACTCTATATGAACCGACACATGAACTGCTCGTACTGATGATCAGTCAAGTGCGTAAGCCCGTTCCAACACAATTTAACTCACTCAAGTGTCGTGTCATGAGATGTGTCCAGTCATAGAAGTCATTGAAAAATAACTTCAACAAGAGGAAGTCTATTAGCACGCTAGGTAACACATACCCCTACTGCACCCAAGTCATACTTGGACGCTCTCCTAACACATCAAATCCTAACACACAACAACACGTCCATGTATAGCAAAAAATAAAATAAGATCACAGTGCCACGGTAGCTTACCTGAAATCGCTGCGAGAGTACAGATTATGGATCTGACTCCAACTTCTGCAGTCGCAGTCCTACGAACTCCTAAATATATAAATAACTAGCATTAATAACCATAATAACATTATTGTTATCACTGATATATATAGTACATAGGATTAACTAACTATCAACTCGTCATAATACATACTAGTCATAATATCCTTCCTAAGACTAACAAAATTTCACAAAATAGAAATATATAAAATATTCAGAATCAACATCAAAATAAATCTTTAATATTCTGGAAATATTTTTTTATATAATTATTATTGCATAAAAACTATTTAGAAGTCAATTCATGATCAAACTAATATCCACATTGACAAATCAACGATATTAGAAATTATTTAACCATAAATAAACTAACTTTAATAATCTGAAATAAATGGTAAAAAATTATTAAATTATCAAATATTCATGATCATGAGTCGAGGATCGATAATATAGAGCATTGGATGCACACAAAATTATTTGGGACTCACAAGATGGTAATATCCATAGTTCGTTTTACGGCAGAATTTTGTACTTCAAATATCGAATGATTCAAGCATTAAAATAGAAAGATTATGAAAAACTCATTGAACGGGAATTGTAGGTAATCGAAATACGATCGTTTTCATATATGATGTCAATTTTAAAATGAAGTTATGCGGTTCAAAACTGTTCCGTACTGAATAGTGTCAATTCTGGAAACACTTTGGAAAAATGTGTGCCCCAAAAAATATATAAAGTATTTCGACATGAAATTTTGTATGAAGTTAGTAGACACATAGCGGAACCCAACATGTTTGGTCCCATGAGCTTTTGATGTATAGAAAGGGAGAAAACGCATTCGTAAGATATATATACATGTTGTATTTTCGAACAAAAACATGATGGTGTCTTGTGCTGGCTGTTGCGACCTCTAGGAGTGATTTCCGATGATGGACGGCCTTGGAAAGGTGGAGGGGGTCATGGGCATGTCAGGGATGAGGTGGTTAGGCTAGAGGTGGTCGGCAAGGGCGAACAGCAACAAGAAGGGGACAGCATCGACAGCAGTAGAGATTAGGTTAGGGCTTTGTTTGGGGTATTTTCGGGTAGGAAGAGATGGCATTTATATAGGGTATTGATGGGGATCGGTCATGGGCTGTTCTTGTGCGGGCATGGGTGGGTGTTGATGGGTTTTGTTAGCCAGATACAAGAGGGATTGGCACAAAGATATACAAGTTTCCAAATATATAACCTTGCATTGATTGAGTATTCCTATTAGGTTTGACCCAAGTAAAGTCTACAAAAATCTAAAATAAAAATTCTAGGATGACCCTATCTATGTGGAGTTGACCCTAACAAGTCAACTGTAGCTAGTTAGATAAGTTTAGGCTCAAGAAAAAAATTCAATTTGGAAATAGGCTTAAAAAGTCACATAAGAGATCTTATGTGCCATTTGAATTTAAATAGCGTATGGGGTCTTGATTGAGTGGAACGCCCTAGGCATATGTGTAGTAGGCTAAAAAGTAATCAAAATCATATATTGGATCATTTAGGTTGGATCTATATCGAGTCCGAAATTTAAGTTGGAACTTATGACAAGTCTCATGGTAGATAACTTCTTGGCCTAAATTGACTCCCAAGTTGTGTGAAGAAAATAGAATAGAAAAAAAACATATTTGAGGGGACATGGTATACCAAATCGAAGGTAAACTTGTCTAGGTCAAAATTCATGAAGAAAGTTTCTAGAGTTTGGCATTTCTTGAGCTCCAAAAATCAAAGCTACGGAAGAGTACATTTTATGATCTTGAATAAAAGTGGGAGAATATATATATATTAATAACTATATTGAACAAAATAAATAAATTAAATAACTATAAATATCTAGGGGGCTTACAAAAGACATCCGGGGTCGGATCTGAGGTCAATACAGGCTGACATGCAGAGGGTAAACACCGACACGGTGCACACACAATGGTGGTGGAAAAATTTGTGAAGAAAAACAATAAAAATGCTCCCCTATAAATAGGGTGGAGGAATCCTAATTAGATAAGGAATATGAACGATTTAAATCCCACTTGATAAATTTTACATTAATTTAAATCTATTTAAAACTATTTCAATAAAATCTAATCCAAATTTAAAACTAGATAAATCTCATCTTTAATTTAAAACTATTTAAAATGTAGTCGAATAAAATCTACTCCCAATTTAGATTACAGCAAATAAATTTAAATATCTTTTTATAGATGAAAAAATAATTCCAATTAATTTAAAATACTTTAAAATAATTCCAAATAATTTTAAACCAAAGTTTTAGAAAATATACATAAATTTATTTTCATGTACATTGCTCGCAAATAATATAAATTATTTACATAAACATTACTTTTACAATTTGTACCTATACGCGTATATCAAATAAAAAGCATTTCTATAATAATAGGAATAAGTTTGACAAATTCGGGGGACATATTAATACTCGAACAAATATAGAAAATATTTACCTTATATTATATCGAAACAAAATAGTTATTTCTATATTTATGAAAAATCTAATAATAAAACTTTTGCATAAAAATAATTAAATACTTCGTATATACGTATTAGTACTCATCGTACAATTACCAAAATAAAAATAGAAAAATCTATAGTGAAAATTTGGGAGCTTACAATCTACCTAACTTACAAGAATTTTGTCCTCAAAATTAAGAAATAACTAGGATAGGTAGGGTTGAGAATGTAGATGAATTTTCTTATTACGATAACACGATGGAGATGGAACGGAATTTTAATGAAAACAGACAATTTGAATAACTAGAAAAATAAAAATAGAATAGTCTATAGGACAATTGCATACATGGCATCCCAATCAGTGTATAAATTCGATAACCACTGACATCAAAATATGTAACTTCTAAACAGGTAATAACTTTTTAAATCTTTCAATCGTGCTCATTAGTCCTCGAAAGTTTTAACATAGGTTTTATCACATATGATACCCCTTAATTGTAAAAGATAAACACCTAATAATGCAATTGGCTTGTAGGATCCATACATAGTACTACCCATATATCTATCCTTCCTCAATCATGAGGGTTTGTATTTCCAAAATGGGTGAAGGAGAAAGATAATAAAAAGTTCAAGGAAGACATGATTGAATACAAATACGGGGTTGGCGATTGAATAGTTCGAAAGAGAGTTGTCAAGGCAGTTACGGATGAGATCCTAATTTGATAGATTCCTATTTACAGGCTCCTATCAGTATAATTATGTAACCAATACGATATGCTCGGACATGTCTAGAGGGCAAGTGTAGGTCTAATAAGCTAAGTCAACTATATCTTAATCCTTATAGAATAGTTATATAAAGAGCGAATCTAGTGCACTATGGTTGATCAGACCATAATACACTGATTCTAATTAGACAATATGTTAGTAGGCGTCCCCAATAGAACATATGTCTTGAACAAGCTTGATAAATAATAAGTTTGCAAAACTAGGCTATGATAGCTGCATCAGTCAAGATAGTCCAAAAATATAAGTACGGGAGATTATGATTGAAAGAAAGCATGAGTAGTTCAAGTTCATCGAAATCTAAGAATCGCCCGGTGTTTGTGCCTCTACAATTGTCCTACTACCTTTTTGTCTAAGGCTTTGGTCGACCAAATGGGGTATAGACCTCCAAACTCTGCAGTCTAGGTAAACCTATCTTCTTACACAAGCAAATATTCAGTGTCATTCAACTATATTTCATTAATGGATCATAAGGACAATAGGATGCTAGGTTGTGAGGCATTCTACCCAACTTACAAGAGTTCAACCAATGAATAGTATAATTGAACAATGGCACATATATACCTAGTACGAGCTATGTTCCTAACCTCTATTAAGCACGAGAGATAAGATTCATGGTAGAAAAGGAATCAAACAAGATGTCATTCAAGGCAGTCAAACGAGAGTTCAAAAATGGAATCAAGGAAGGAGATGTGGATGAGATCCTAGACTCTAATCGTATATGCAGGCTTGCTTGGCATAGTCATGTGTCCAAATAATTTATTCGTTGACCTGCATGGACCACCACAAAAATATGTAATGCACTACAAAAATATTGATATTTAGCGATAGAAGTATCCGTCAGTAAATATGTCATATCCATCGCTATTTATATTTACCGACGGAATGTGTACGTCGATAGGTTTAATGTCCTTAAGACAAATTCGTCGGTAATCTGCCGCCCCAGCGACAACTTAGCGACGGATTTACCGACAACAATCAGCGACGAATTAGCAACGTAAAACATCCGCCGACAAAATTTGCGACAGATTAGCGAAGGATTAGCAACAGAGTTTTGTGAGCCCAAAATTAGAAATTTCTAGAAGCTTACCGACGAAAATTTCCGTTGGTAACCCATTTGATATAGTTTTTGCTATGAGACAGCATATAAACGAAGAAAATTTCGTCGGTAGTTCATCGCTGAGGTGCAGATATTCCGTCGGTAGTACGTCGCTAGCCTACAAATTTTTTCAGTAATTCGTTGGTATTCTGTCGCTGAGCTTGTCATTATTGCCAGAATAATTGTTTTTTGCTTTGCTCAAACCTGTCAATATATATATATATTCAATAACATGAAACACAAATATATAAAAGTGAATCAAATAGACTATTTATTAAATAAACTAGAAGACAAATATGTAAAATTGAATGAAATAGACGCAAACAAATATTTTCACAAACTATGGAGTCCATACAAACTCATCCAGCACCAATATAGTACATATACACAATCCCTCAAATGATACATAAACTCCATAAAGTAAATAAAACCTCATCCAGTACAACAAAAAAATCATACAATATGCTCAAAAACATCAAACTGCTGGTGGAGGAGGTGGAGATGGTGGCAGAGGCAGAGGCGGCTGTCCGCATGTATATAACTGCGCCAGCACCAAATTGATGACCCGCTGTACATCCTGGGCAGAAACAACGTCTGAAAGAGTCATCGACGTGACAACAGGCACCGTGGTCGAAGTAGTAGCCGGTGCAGTATGTGCTATGGTCGAAGGAGGAGCCGTTGCCGGAGGCGCTGTGGTCAAAGCAGGAGCAAGTACCAGATGCGCTGAGGTCGAAGTAGGAGACTGTGCAGTGGTAGCAGGAAAAAGACCTGCTGTGTCTAGAACGTGGGTCACATGGGTCATCTGACTCTGTTGGGCCACCAATATCTGTGTAATCTGCTTCAACTGTAGGTTCCGGTAGTAACGGCAGTCTGTGTGCCTACATGTGGAGGTAGAGGTGGAGATGGAGATAGAAGAGGAGCTCTGGAGTAAACAAACGGCTGGGATGCCAACGATTTGGTATCGTACATGCTGTCACCTTTTCCTCTACCGACAGCTTATATCCATAAGTCGTTCCTCTTAACCGGCGTCTGTGGCTGACTAGTCCCAGCTCCCTCCCCCCGGGTAACCGCCCCCTACCACCCAACAGCACTCCCTTCTTCACCGACTCGACTCTTTAAAGTCTCATATGTCTTCTATATTTATATAGGTGAATATATTTATAGTTAATATTCATATTTTAGTTACTATCACTACAACAAAAATATCTTTTAATGACGGCTAAAAACCGTCATTAATTAAGAACCATGACATTTTTTTTCCAATCCAACTGTTATGAAAATGGGTGTTATAAATATTTTTGAAAGAGTTATAGATAATTCTTCCAAAAACGTCATTAATAGGTTGAATTTCTGCTACATTTTATTTTCAAAGCATTATAGATGTTTATGTAAAACCGTTATGAATAGTTAATATGGTTTAGAAGTCAGGACATTTTGAAAGCGTTATGAATAGATGATCTGTATATGGTTGTTGTATCACATTTATAACGCTCTATACTGCATGTTATATATTCCAAACGCTGCTCAATTCAATTCGAAAACAACCACTTTGATCTATATTCACAACAAAACATTGAAATATAATATAAAGTTCCATTCTCCATTTCATTGTCTCAAAATAGGGTACATCAACATCTCACAGATATAGAGTACTTTAGCTAGCTACATTTCATTGTCTCAAAATAGAGTACTTTAGCTACCATTATACATTCATTTCATTATATACATCTTTCGCCCATTCCTTCCATTCCGCCTATGCCTTCAAATAATGACTCGAATATATCGAATGGATTATTGAAATCCTGAAAGACGTGTTTTCCAGTTATATTAGATTGCATTAAATATAAGGAATTGACAATTTTCTTTATCTGTGGTAGGAACTTACCCCCATGCCCATACCAGAGCCTTTCAAACCGGCTTCTCCATATCTGTCATACAGAGATCTCTTCTCGTCATCCGACAGTACCTGTAATAGGATTTTTCTTAGGGAAAACAACAGGACAAGAAACGTAGTTTAGCCAATAAACTAACACACAACATCTTACCTCGTAGGCATTGCTAATATCTTTGAATTTCTGCTCTGCTCCAGATTCTCTAAAATAGAAAGGGGTGTGAGTGGTTGATTAAATTAAATTTAAACACAATTACTTGGCAAACAAATAACACATAGATGTAATGGATACAGAGAAGCAAACTAGGAAAAGGAAAATAATATTAATATATGTGATCTTTTATAATTTTTAAGTAATGAAACTCTAACATCAGTAACTATTTAATCTACAAACACTAAAAGCTAATAATTCATCTGATGAATGAATTCACATAACCTATTATGCTCAAACAAGCAAATAAACATTACCACATAATTTGCCACTTTTCTTTACCAAACAATCAAAGAGTATATTACTTACATAAAACTTCCAATTTCAATTGAAGCTTCTAATCATTAGCATTTACAGCCAACATATTACCAGTGCACGACAGCAATTTAATATAGTTAATCAAACATAAAACTTTATAATATATAACCTCAACAAAACAAAATTTAATGTAAATGTTTGACTTACTTGTTCACATCTGGATGATAGCTTCTAGCAAGCTTCTGATAAGCTGTCCACAAAAGAGATTCTGAAATATTGACAATCAAAACATATGACAATCAAAACTTTAATCAGGATACGTTTTGATTCACCATCTAGATTCTGAAATATTGACAATCAAAACATATGAAAGATACCTAATATCTATATAGAAGATTTTTCACCATAGTCCTCACATGACGGTAACTAATGCTCAACGACCAATGAAACATCCTCTTTGTTATCCAATCAAGCAAACGTAAAGAAAGGCAAACTGTATGCAGTTCTCTTAGGATGACAAACTGAGCATTTGCTTTGCACATTTTAACAAACACCTAGAATACAACTATCAAGAATCTGTTCATGGTTCTATTAGAAGATTGTGTTTCATAACCGGATCATCAAATATTATGGAAGGATATGTAATTAATAAGAAACCAATGCTCCTCAAAACATATAATGGATTACAAACAACTAAAAAAATGCCTATAGAAAACACTTCGCCTATAAAGAACCATTTCTTTGACAAAAGAAAATCACATAACATATAATGGGAAAGTAATATACCTCAAAAACAAACAAGGGGTTACAAATCAAACTAAAACTTGAGCATAAAAAGGTTATTCAATTCTCTGACACATTAAACCAAACTTCTTAGGTGGGCATACAAGAATAGATACCACACTCTCAAGCACGCAAAACACACAAGCAGGAACAAAAAGACACATACAGAGAGGTGGCACAAATGTTTAATATTAGATACAAATGAAGGGTTAACCGAACCAATTAAGTTTTGGGGGTTGATGATACATAGATAATGATGAACGGTGATTATTATTGGTTCGAAAAGCTGCTTGGGTCATTCAAGAAAAAGATTTCATCTTACAAATTCAAACATCACTTGTTTTTGGTGCAACAGGCATTTTGTTTCTGTAGCCAAACATATTTTATGAGATAAAGAAAGAAGAAATAAGTACATACTTCCTATGCCGAAGTCTTACTTCAGCTTCATATTTTGAACCACCCTTATAAACGGCCATAATAGGTTCTTTCCAATTGCCAGTAAAATCGCCAACCAAATAAACCTCCTCGCCTTACAACCAATCAATTTGTAAAAGTAGCTAGTATTTCTTACAACAAATGGGTGGCTGGATGGCTAGTGTGGTCGGTGTGAGTGGTTGTTTGGAAGGGGAGGGAGATGTTGGGGGTTGTCAGAGTATTTTTGGTGGGTGAAGGTGTATGATTTAGTATGCAATACTCAACGAGAGTTGTATGCCTACGAGTCCTCAACAAAACTAGACCACTTTTTCCCATCTGAATTATCAAAAGATCACAAGAAGCCCTGTTTTGGAATGTAAGAGCAGAGCTCTATTTTTGGAAGGTAAGAGAAAGATGAATTGGTTTGCATAAGGATCGAACTTACCTCTCGACACCCATTATTCCATATAAATTGTACTGCATGTGTTGGCGGTCCATCATCATATTTTCCATTCTCTACTATGGCAATAAGATCTTATGTTGCCCAAACGATTGCTAGCTTGCAAATAAGTCAGCATGAAGCAAGTTGTTTAACACTTCTAGCATAAACAAGTACCATAATATTTTCTATTGTATTTTCTCTCTAGTGATCTATATCAATAAAAGATGAGACTTCGAGACTTCATACGATATTTCAACAGATATTATAAGGTAATATTGCCCATGTTTTTTTGCTTTAATTGTTTCTGTAAATTACCATCTAACTCAATGCTGCAGAAATAATAATTGTATGGAATCTGGCCTGTGCTGAAGTCCCTATGCTGAAGTCCCTATAATTGTATTATTTCTGTAAATTACCATCTACATGTACTAGAATAACCAAAAAAAAACCTTAAAAATAACCCAAGCATTAAACTGAGGTATCATAAAATTGTGTATGGAATACAGCAACACTACCAGCATAAACATTTCTTATCAAAACTTTCCATATTTTAAATATATATAAAGATGGTTACAAGAATAAACTTTGAACTATTCATAAATACTAGAGAATAAATCTTCTGCACCACTTATGGATCAAACAAAAGATCAATAATGAGAAGTGAATATAAAATTATGCCCCATCAATTTATCCAAGTAAATTGAGCTTATTGGCTTATCCAGTAACGGCTTCCATCAGGTCTTACAACTTTAAACCTGCTTAAGGATATAGCAACATCAATAGATTCTCGATTATAATGGATTATACTCTTTTTTTCTTTTTTATGTACCACCATATCTTATTACTCCACTTTGTCCATAGTCATTTATCTTATTGGCTATATCCCTATTGCTAATTTACAACTACAAATTAAAAACTTGTTACATGGTAAGAAGAAACCTCTCAAGAATGAACTTCCCTTCCTTGTACTTTTGACTCTTCTCATGGGAAGTCTCCTGTAAAGAAGGCACCAGGTTGATGATGATAGCAGTCAGTAGACAAAAATACTAGAAAATAAGTTGTAGGGAATGATATTATTTCTAGTATTCTTTATTAGAGTTTGGAAATTCCATATACCTATAACCTGTTGGTGACGTATCATGTATCGGTTGTATGGAATTGCTAAACTCTAATAAAGAATACTAGAAGAAATAATAGAAGTGAGGAAAGAAAATTAAGGTACTACTGATTTGTGAAAAATAGTAAGACAATTAGTTAAAGACAACATAGTACACACTAGTAGGTCCAGCTTGAAAAAAAAACAAGTTGTTTCTTCCTTGCTCCCATCATCAATAGACCACCAGCCCATCAATCTGCAGGGACACCAATTGTGGGTAAGCACTTAACACATCAAGAGAATTATGACACCGTATGGTGCCTACATTTGTATGAAATTGCACCAGAATGTCAGTATTGGCCGATATATTTCATGTCAAACACATTAAGTGTTCAATTTTGAGTATATTACGACCCAACTACGCAAGCTTGGCCACAGTACCGTAACGAAAATAGTAGAAGAACAAAACCTCCACTCTAATCCACTGTAATGGATGATTGATAATACATGGTAGACATGAATACCAATACATAAGGGGTATTAAATAATAAACACAAATAACAAGGGATGCATAAAGCAAAAAAAAAACTCATAAGTTATGAATAAAAATCAAAGTAAATGCTCTTTCAAAAGCACTCTAGATACTGCAAGCCAACTACTATAGAACTAAAAAAAGTAAAATACTACAAGCTAGTAGTTTCACTTTAAATTTTGCAGGTCAAACATTTAGTTAGGGTGCTTAGAACAAATGGGATTATAATGCCTGATACCATTTCTGTAACAAACAATATGAAACGAAACTTTCTAACTCAATCCCATACTTGAGTTTTTCCATTAAACATGATCATATGAAATACTTAAATAGATAGCCAACTACTATAGAACTAAAAAAAGTAAAATACTTAAATACCAACCAGACGATCCACACACAAAAAATATATATTATTGTATCACTTGTTAAACTAAAAATGAGCACGGTGATAACGACCTTCTCTTGCACATTATACCAAACACCTTAAGACAATCAAAAATCAACATTTTTTTACTTGTCCAGCAAATCAAATACTGATAACCAGCGAATATAACTAATCAAACTAACAAAATGAACCCTTCTCTTGAACATTATACCAAACACCTTAGATACAATAAGGAAGAACCAATTTTCATTCGTGCCCAACAAATCAAACTTCCATAACAACCAATATAATCGAAAAAAGAAACAGATGGTCGCTTACTGATAAACTAAAAGTTGAGCTATTTTTCCTGCACATTATATCAAACGCCTTAACTACAACAACAAAGAACAAATTTTTCTTCATGACTAACAAACCAAACATAGATAGCAACCAATATACTCCACAAAAATAAATAACGAGTCAGTAATTAAACTGGAAAAAAAATAAAAGATCTGGTCGAGAGAGGAGGAGGAGGAGGAGGAGGAGAAGAAGAAGAAGAAGAAGAAGAAGAAGAAGAAGAAGAAGAAGAATGAGAGGTTGGTACCGCTTGGAGAGCAGCGGAGGGGTTCCCCTGGTCGATCAGCTGCCGAGCAGTCGCGAGCAAAGACCTGATGCTGTTGTGGTCTTGGTTCGACGGAGTCTCGTCCATTTTTCTCTCTCTCTCTCTCCCCCCTCTCTCTCTCTCTTTCTCTCTCTCTTTCTCGAGGGCGGCGGAGATGGAGTTGGCGGCGTCGAGGAGGGAGGCGGAGGAGGAGTCGAGGTGGGAGGAGAGGTCGGCGACGGAGGGGGAGAGGACGGAGGGGGAGAGAAGGGAGGCGGAGAGGAGGCGAGCCAGGAAAATTAGGGCTTCTTCGAAGGCCATGGGGGAGTAGCTGTGGAGCTTCTTGGTTTAGAATTTTTCTTAAGTACGGGAGAAGTGCGGGGGAGTGGAGGTTTTGACTTAAATTTTGGTGCTTTTTTCATGACGCTCGTATGACTGAAAGACTATCAATAACGTTTATATTGGACACCATCATAGAATAGAGTCTTGCTGAACTTTTATGCGCTTCTTTATCAACCGTCATGAAATTCACTTATCAAGGGTCATTAATAGGTCTTTTTGTTGTAGTGTATTAAGTATTGTTATGGTTAGGGTCTCAAACGTCTCCTATATTTGTATTTGAATTATATTGCTAATTAGGGTTATGGTTAGGATATTTAGAGTTAGGATTAACTATTTAGGTAAAATAAATATAGTTAAGTACAAATAAGAAATGTAATTAGATAGGACTTGGAAAACTTACATAGGCTTTGGTCATCCGATCATCTACGAGTTTTCTATCCTTCTTTCACTTATGGGTACGCTCAAAAACTTTGGTAAAGTCGATGTTGTTCGGGTCTCCGCATTTTTTGGCGACCTTCTCGCACTGTAATAATTAAACATCAATTAATAACTAAATATTAAAATTAAACAATTGAAGAAATAACAAATAAGAATACTCACCAACCAATGATAATGCTCTAAAATTATGATGGATCCACCCGTGTGGTGACCACCCTTAGAACGGGCAGCCTTTGCCTTCTCGCACTTGGACTTATAGGCCGGAGTATCCATCTTCTTCTTCATCTCCTTCCAAAATTCCTCATTTAACCACTCCTTGCGAAGAGCGCCATTTAGAGTAGCCAATGCCTTCTGATTGTTGACCATATCCCTCAACCTCTTGCTGGCGATGGACTTGTAACACTTTCGGATCGTCTGATCTCTATGCACCGGCCACCAATACAAATTCTAAAAATAAGAAAAAATAAAAACAAATGAGCAAATATTTAAGAAATGTTGTAAACAAAGGCGATATTATTTAGGCATACCCTAAGTATATCTAGCCAAATAAATCGTCTATCAAGTGGGATGTCCCCGAAGTTCAGATAGGGACCACGGAATTGAGGATGCATCAAGTCATCCAATTCTCTACCAGCTTGGAGTAGAAAGAACCTGGAATTAACAAAATAATACACCATTAAAAAAATAGATTATGAATAAATGAGTATAATAACAATTATATACTTACATCGCTCCATCAGCCCATGCTCGGGACGAGTCATACTGGCTGGTCGCTCTGATAGAGTATGAGGGCCTACAAATCCTGGTCGACACATATACACTCCACGGTCCACCAACAAGCCAGGATATGGATTCGCCCCAGTAGGAGTGAAATGTGTAGTCTCTGGTGTAGAAGATGGATCAGTCAAACTAGAGGGAGCACCAGCACCAGTAGGAGTAGATTTTGAGGAAATATCAGGGCTAGCTTCGCCTACCGATGAACGAGTGAACGACGGAGATAAGCCATCCTCCTAATCAATGAAGACGTCCTCACTAACTCCTCTGCGATCTGCAACTGGAGTAGTCGGAGGAGGAGGAAGGTGGGATGAAGATCCTCGACGTTATCCATGGCCTCGTCCCGTCATATGCAAATCTGAAAGAAATAAAAATGGTATGATGATACAAATAATCAATGCAAATCTAATAGAAATAAAAAATAGTGTGGTGATACAAATAATCAACGTTAATCTAATAGAAATAAAAAGGGGTATGATGATACTCATAGGTAAGTAATATGTATTAATCTTCTTCATCTTCTGATTCATCTTCATCTTCTGAATTATCTTCATCTTCTACTTCTTCATTTTCACTATCAAATCTACTTTCACCTTCATCTTCAAATTCTTCTTCCTCATCCAATATGTCCATTTCAGACTCTTCCTCTACATGAGGTAAATCCTCTACGTTAAGCTCTTCGTCAACTATATCATCCTCTACAGTAATGTTAACCTCCATATCGTCAACTCCGGCTAAACTCATATATGTTGGTTGAAGCATGACTACTCATTCCCCTGGTATGCTTGATCTCCAATATTGTATGTATTTCTTTCTTCATTTTTTCATACTGCCCAACAATCACAAGTAGTGCATCGTCGACTAGGATAACTCGTGTAGTACACTTGGACCGTTTGACTAGCCAACACAAATGGTTCGAAACCTCTATATCTTTTTCTATGTTTTATACCAACAAATCCAAACTGTTTGTCAATTCGTCATCCTTGTTTGGTTGTTGTGTCAAACCAATCATATTTAAATAGCATAATTTTGGTATCAAAAATGTAATCCAGCAGTACAATATCTCTTACAACATCGTAATAATCAAATTCTGGATCGGCATCGTAGATTTAACCCCTTACACAAACTCCAAAATTCTTTATATAATTAGCCTCCTCATCGGCAAATGAGTGATTGATAGGCTTATCAGTGGTTCGAAATTTAAAGCCATTGATGGTATATTCATTCCAACATTTCACCCTCTTGTTTGGTCCGATAGCTAATGCTCGAAGTCGTTTGTTCTGTAATTGTATACCAAGACGAAAAAATCTAAAACATCAGGTATCATAATGTCATTAGACAAAGCTTAGACAAATTATTGAATTTAGAGTAGTTAATGATTTTAATCCTTACATAATTATAGAACCAGGACAAAAATTTTCTGTCAACCTTTCTAGCAAGATCATCATTATCGATGTTTGGTCTCTCCATTTTTATTTCAGCTCTAAAAATATTGCGATAATAACGAAAAAAGTTAGAGAACTGGTTTTACAAGTATATAGCAAAATTGAAATATATAGCAAAATTTTGTCGCTTACTTCTCTATATTTTCCATCTCCTCTATATCACTATTTAGGCATATATACCGATGAGCGGCTTCAAACTTATCATCCTTCAACCACCGTAATTTATAAGCACTTGTAAGCTTTCCACTAACATTGAATATAGTACGGATTCTGCTATTCGGTCCATCGACCTCACGTTCGTTATTTCTTAGTGTTGTATTCTAGTTTGTTCTGACATGAGTATCGAGGTAGATTGAGCAGAAGTTTGAGACCTCCTCAATAATATATACTTCGCATGTCGAAGCTTCTACATGAGCCTTATTGTCCACCTTCTTCTTCAAGTGATGTAGATATCTATAAATAATTAATATATTGAATATTAGAACTATTTGAATAAAAAATTATTAGTACTAGATATAATTAATTATTTTATACCACTCAAATGGATACATCTATCAATAATGGACAGGAGCACGATACGTGCTTCGTATGGAAGATGAATCGACAAATATTTCATACTATCAAAAAAGCCAAAGGGAAACACCTTTTCTAACTTTCATAATGTCAATACAATCTTCTCCTCAAGTTCAAACATATGTTGCACCGTCAACTTGCTTGAATACGAATCTCTAAAGAATATAGATGACACGGCCAACGGATCCTATACTTGATAAGGCAGCATCTCTCTCAGAGCAATGGGAAGTAAACGCTCCATGAACACATGGCAATCATGACTCTTCATCCCTATCAGCTTGTGTTCAATGAGATCGACACATCTTATCAAATTTGACACGTAACCGTCAGGGAATCTCAACTTTGTAATCCAGTTGCATATTATCAATTTATCATCCCTACTCAATATAAATGGTGCTGAGGGCTTGACCCAGTTACCAATGGATCTTCGTGTTAGATGCAATTCTGGACACCTACAAATAATTTTCAAGTCCTTTCTTGCTTTGGGATTGTCTTTCTTTTTCCCTTGATATCCATCACCGTATTGAAGATGTTGTCGAATACGTTTTTCTTAATATGTATGGCATCAAGATTGTGTCTTATGAGGTTGTCCTTCCAATAAGATAAGTCCCAAAAGATACTCTATTTCGTTCAATTATGGCTATGTCTGAATCCTTCTAAGTGATGGCTCAATCTCGGATCTTCCATTACAGTCGGTAAATCCTCTACCTTTGTCCAAACGACATCTTCTGTCAATCTCAAAGAGGAGGAGAAAGTTCCTGTTTACCAGCTCTAAAGGCGTCTGTATTCCTTTTCTACGGATGCGACACGGGAAGGAACTGACGGTGACAATCAAAAAACAAGCTTTTCCTTCATTCTCAAGACGGAATGCCATACGCTTTTCCATATATATCGAACAAGACATAATACTATGAGTACTCCACCCCGATAACATCACCTATGCTATAAAATTATTGATGGTCCATATCAGCATCGCTCTCATCTGAAAGTTCTGCTCCATCGATATATCATACGTCTGAACGTTGAACTACCATAATTATTTCAACTCGTCCACTAATGGCTGTAAGTAGATATCGATGTCCTTCTTTGGATTTTTTGGTCCGGGTCTGATAAGTGTCAAGAACATGTAAGGAGACTTCATGCACATCCATGGTGGTAGATTATAAGGGGTCAAAATCATCGGCCAACAAGAGTACTGAGACCCCGACTGTCCGAAAGAAGTGAATCCATTAGAACATAAAGCCAACCAAACATTCTTAGGCTCCGCAGCAAATGTAGAATGACATCGATCAAAATGCTTCCATGTCTCTCCATCGGATGGATGAGATAATTCTCCTTCATCCATCTTCCATTCTTTGCTATGCCATGTCATGTGTTCTGCATTATTTGAGAACATATACATCCTCTATAGCCTCTTTGTGATAGGCAAAAATTGTAAGTATTTGTAGGGTGCAACCTTGCTCGTGTAGTTGATTTTCCTTTGCCCTAAATAGGCTTGTACCGGTCCTCGAGACAGAAAATACCTGTCTTTATTATTTTTCTCCTTGCAGTATAACATGCAACCGTTTCGACAACAATCTATCTTTTTATAGCCTAATGTTTTCGGGTCATCATCTTCGACTTGTAAAAGTTTTCTGGCAAATTCTTTGCTCCTTTTGGCAGCAACTCTCTAGCAAACTGAATTATTCGGTCATAGCATTCCTGCAGTAAGTTAAAATCAGACTTGAGGTTCAACAGCCGCATCACCACCGACAGGACATTGAGAATCACAACCCGGATATAACGGAGTATCGTCATGCTTGAACATATCATATAACTCTTTTGCAGCAGGATTCGGATCCTCCGGATCAAAACTTGGACCGATCGCAAAAATACCAACTCACGTGCCAAGATTCGATGCCGATATTCGAAGTGATCTCCAAGAGTGGACTCTCCCACCTCTGTATTGAAAGAGGACTGATATTGCGAAACCAAACGTTCTCCTTGAGTCATCCACTCATTGTAGTTCAGTGTGAAACCCTTCTTGTATAAATGCTCTCTTACGAGATCTATCTCTTTGAATGGTATATTATTACATTTGACACAAGGGCACTTTATGACCCTCCCGTCCATGAATTAAGGTTGGCTACTGGCATATCTCAAAAATTTCTCGACACCCACTTAAAATCATCCGTCTAACCAATCTTGCTCTCATGTCGCCGATTCTACATCCATGAATGGTCAACTAAGTATAGACTCATTGTTCAAACCAATTCTGCAATACGTACAATATATTGTGTAAATACAAGTATCACAAATATATAAATAATAAGAATATTCTAATTAAGTACCTAATTATAATAACCAACGTTAACTGTATCTGTGTCATAATCGGACGTATCGGATTGGTAATGATAGTATCAGATTAGTATCAACTATGTCGTATTGATATCGGCCTTATCGAATTGGTATCAGCCTATCTGATAGGTAATGATCGTATCGGATCAGTATCAGATGTATCGGATTGGTATCGGCCTTATCGGATTGGTATCGGCCTTTTCGGATTGGTATCGGCCTATCCGATTGGTATCGGTCATATCAGATTGGTATCGGTCGTATCCGATAGGTATCGGCCGTATCGGATTGGTACGACAGTATCCGCTGGAGATACGGTCCTTAAACTTTGAGGTCCCTAGGGGAGCTTCTGGTATAAAAGGGAAGTGCATATTCAGTATAAAAGCGAAGTGCATACTCGGCCCATACGCTAAGGAACTGTTCTTCCCACCCAATGTCAATCTATGTCATCTCCATAACATATATTGTAATGCCCCAGTCCCAAAATACGTTTGACTAGGATACGTATACATACTAGCTACGTATCAAGTGGACTCCAGCCTAGCTCAAATACGTATAAGCTATCTTAGTTTTCTAAAACTATCTATCAAATCAACTAACATATATCTATCTCAATCCACAGAATATATAATACAAAACAATATGTGTCATGGCCTGTAGCCCAATAACACATGTTTGAGTAGACCCAAAGAATAATATAGGTCTACAAAACAAGGCTAAAGAGCAGAGATATAAATAATGAGTAAAATATGGATTCATGATAACATACCTGAATCAAATATAGTAGAAGCACTATGTCGTCGGACTACTCCTGCATGAACGTCTACTTGGAGAGATCACCAGGTCCTCAGGAGACATAGCAAGGTACATACAACATGCCATTGAAACAATAAAGAAAACATATAAACTAAAGGGTACTACCCTAACCATTATAAGTGATATGCACGTGAGAACATATTTCGGATATCAGGCTTAGCCATTGAGGCTCACAAGCACCTCAGCAGGCTATTGCCCTAAGGCACCGTGTCGTGGGACCAAAGGGCATACGAGTAGATCAAGTAGATAACCACCCAAGCTCTGCTACAGAGACAAAGGTATACTAGTAGAATACCATCCAAGTCCCTATATGGAAATGAGGCTAAACTAGTAGAATAACAACCAAGTCCCATATATAAAAACGAGGATATTCAAGTAGAAATATATAATATATACAGCATGATATACCAGTAATGTTCTCCCTACCCCATTTCTAGAACTAGCAAGTCAAGTACAGTCCAGTATAACAAGTTACAAGTATAAGTATCAATATAGTATCCTATCACAATGTCCGTAACCACAAATACTCATGTAAACTCCGTATCATTAATCGTGTTGGTGTCATGTGGTCTATCATGTTAATGAAACACGAATAAAGTATACGTAATGCCTAATGTCGATACTCGACGAGTACAAGATATCATCGGCCTATGAATACAATATGGACGCAAAGTATCAACTATTCCTACGTCCTAAATGATGATATACAAGAATAAAAACAACATTAAAAGAAAGAAACATGAACTGTAACATTGGCAAGGTACACTTGCCTAGAACTCCATGCTGCAATTATAGAGAGCCCGCTACTGTCTCCTCGTCGGAACGATCAAGCAAGCCTAAAGTATGATATTTAAATTAGTCTATGTACGCTAACATGTACAAGATCACATCTATCATAATGTTCTAACTAGTTTTCTTACGTTGCTACGTTGCATACTTTCTAACGTCGTCTTTATAGTTAGAGTTAACCTCTATTACTTAGATTACTAATTGGTATCTATATCATTATTAAGTTCATTGATCAACTCCAAGAACATTATATAAGTTGATTTAATATTCCTAATCATGGAGTTATAATCAAAACAATTCATATAACTCTAAACTAGGCTAAGTACCAAACTAGTTGTATAACAAGCTTTCAATATTTATTCAAACGTCACCATGCTAATAATCTCTTCATTGATCATTTAAATATTATGTAATTATATTAATAAAAAAAGTATAATCTCCTTTGTAATCATATATTCTATATCACCAACGATCACGGACAATACTAGTTAAGATCTCGACCTATTTAGAATAGTTTTCTATCCTTGTAACCTAGATTATCATATATTTTTAATTATAAAAAATAATTTTCTATATTCACAAAAAATATAACTTAAAATACTATTTTTCACTTATTTAACATAAAAAATTAAGTATTTATACACATGCAAAATATATTACTGATTTAGTACTAGTAACTATGCAACTATAAACCTAATTTTTTTCAAAATAAACAAATGTTCCATCTCCAAATACATGATTATAGGTTATGAAATTTAAAGTAAAACATTTTTCTCTATTTAACATATTATTTTATTTTATAAAACAGCAAAATTAAACTAGTTGGTATAGACTAGTTTTTAGTACATCCTTCCAACATAACCTCTTCATGAATTCTTATGTATTTTATCGTCAAAAACATCAATATTTAAATTCTGAAATTAAACATCATATAATAGATAATTTATTTTTCCTAACATGGGTTATATGAATCACATTATTAAAATACAAACTAGTTTATTTTAGTGTTTACACATGCTCAACACTATTATACCCTTATGAATCTCCATAATTTAATTCTAGAACAAATATTTTATAGTCTAAAAAATATGTCAATTTAAGTCTAAATCAGACGTAAATATTTGATTTTAGAGTTATTGAACAAATATATTAAGCTTTACAAGTTGGTGTTCACTATGGGTAAAAACTAGGTTGGTATTGAGATTTTCTAGTGTAGCATGCAAAATATATATATATAAAGTTGGTGAAATTTTATAAAAACTAAAGGGTCTTCTTGAGGCCACCTAGGGGGTTCAAGGGGAAGAGTTTTGATCACTAACCTCTTTGGAAATATGTTAAAATGGCTCGAATCATAGCTTCTTCAAAATAATTTCAGATTTTACTTCTTCTCCTTGTAGCTCCTTGTGATACTTGTGTAAGTTATTCTAGTGGCTGTGGTGTTTATGGGATTTGGTAGGGATATGGGAGAGTGTTAGGTTGGTCTTGGATGAGGTTTAAGGGCTATGGAGGTAGTGGATACGGTGAAGAAATATGAGAGAAAAATGTAGACAGATTTGGTGAAGGTGGAATAAGTTTTGGCCAAGGGTTGTATGGTTGAATTTATTGTGAAATAATACCAAGTAATGAATGCTTGGGGTTTTAAGAAGAAGAAGAGGGCTATAGTTGGGTATTACACTCTTTGGTTTAAGTGGGGAGGTGAAAAGAAAGGAGGTTTTGGTCATGAGAGGGAAATGAAGGGGGTGTGGTTACAAATTATTATAGGCTGAATTTGTTCTTCTAAAAATAGGTTTTGGTGTATGGAATATTATGTTTGGTGTTTTGTGAGCCTATAAAGGGTGTTTGGTGTTCTACTTGAGCACTTAATTAGGTTTAATGGTTGGATTTTGAGAGTTGACTCTATGTTGAGTCAAATTAAGCTCAAAGGGTTCAATATGTGTCATAAAATGTATAGCTATTAATTTAGCATGTAAAAAAATAGATGTGACCTAAAGGATTAGATTAGGGTAGTCCCAATGTAGGTTAGTGTGAGACATTTGGTTGTAGTAATCTGGTCAGTATTGGTCATCAAAAATCCACGCCACGGTCACTAGGTGAAAAGTTGAGATTTTATGATGCATAAATGTGAAAAATATTGGGTCACTATAATAGAATACAAGAAAGTGAGTTTGAGAGTGACACTAGGGTAGGGAAAGTAGTTTGGCTTGTCCTGGTCAAGAATATAATTTTTATTTTTGGGTAACAGCTGGTGTTGTTCTCTAGTTATCTCAGCTACTGAAAAATATTTTAAAGGTTACTTTCGTTTCCCTAATCCTAATTATTTCCCAAAATAAATTTAAATATTAAAATAACTAAATTTTGGGTGAGGGAGTTTACATATGTGAACCTCTAATAACTGTCAAGTCCACTAATCATGCAAATTCTATTAGCAGTTATTTTCTAACTGCCGCACGCCTCGGTAGTATCGGTGGCCAGCCGACTACGCGAGTCCGTATCTTACATGCGACTCACAACTCGTGATAAAGCAAGTATCAAGGCCATATGATATATACCAATACCTCACATTAATGCGTGGTAATCTAATACTAAGTCATATTGCATAAAAATAAACAAAAGCAATAAAATGACAAATGCAGTCGCTCGCACCCAAGTAAGACTTTGACACACATTGTAATAGAATCATGCAATATGGAAATAAAAATAAAAGAATAAAAGAATAAAATAAAAATAAATAAACAGAATATAATGGCAAGGTATCTTGCTTGGAGGTGGTGTACAAACGACAATAACAAGCAACTTCGTTCGTCAGGAACTAAAGTGCAGTAAAAGTCAACTCCCGTAAACATCCTCGGATGCTGAAATAAATATCACAAATATTTTTGGCATAAGAAAACGTTTATGATTGCCTACCCACAATCGTAATTTTAGGCCAAATTGGTGTCCGTCATTGGACCCTCTTTGTACCGAAAAACTTGCCAATATCTACGGTATCTGAAGTCATTAAATTATATGTCTAGGGGTCCGGTTTGACGATACGAACTCAACCGTATGTCCAAAGTTGGATTCCGGTGAGACGTGCATAAATTCACCAGTTGGATCGGGTCGCGGGCCCGCCAAAATAGCGTTTCGGTCGACCTTCTCATAATCTGACCAAACATGGCTCACAGGACCAAAAAAGTAAGACGAGTCCAATGGCATATGTTTTGTCTTGCGATGATGAACATGACCAATGTTGTAGGCTAATTTGTAAAGAGATCGATACGGGGTATCTCAACCGATACGTCTCGATTTAGTCGTACTTCGAGTTCTGTCAAATCACACACATTCGCGAAGTCGATACACACCTTTTAATGCTTTCGGTTCGTAACGACATCGCCCGATTTGTCGGGGCGCATATCGTATCAATAAAATTTATTAGAATTGATTGTTTTGAAAATTAGTTTTTCTTAATTTTAAAACTGACTTAATTAGAAAATATCTGTATAAATAAATAAACTATTTAGAGTGTTTCACTCCTGGTTAAGTTTCTAATACCCTATTCCAGTAGATTTTGAAAATACTTATTGTCCTTACAGAGAATGGCCTTCCAAAATAAGTGTTTGGAGAGCCTTTACTGTTCAGGTTGAACAAACACTTTTTCTTGATTTCTCAAGAAATTTCCTGCCAAATCCAACCCAATACAATTTGAACAAGTTACAGGGCTTAAAATTGATTAGGTTGTCATGTAAAAGAATTAAATAGTACAGTAATTGTCATGACTCGCACCTAGTGCAAGGGCACGAGAAGTGACGAATGCCCAGCCTACGTCGCAGTGTCGGCGTAGAACGTTGTCCCGAGTCACAGTATCTAACACAGTCTAAAATAAACTCCGAATGGAGAGTAATAATAAGTAACTCAATCACAATACTAAGATGGAATAGAAGAAAGAATATCAAGAGAGTCATAGATAAAAGTCTACGTGTAAACCACCAGAATAAATCTCAAGTACAAAAGTACAACTCATAAAGTCTCAAACAGAAAATACAAATAAAGTACTAAGTCTCAGCTAGACTATAGGCAAGTCCTCAGCGACTGTGGGATCCTCCTGAGGGTCCACGTCGCTAGTGTCATCTAAGCCAATGCCATAATAGGTAGGACAGTACTCCTCATCAATACCTGTAAAATTTTCAATATGCCCAGTCAGGACAGAACGAGCACATATCTCTCACAACAGTTCATAGCAGGAATGGACATATAATGCAAGCTATAGAAAACTATACATGAATCGCTGTAAAGGAAATCAACAAGAGAGAGACTATAAAATGAGATATAATATGAAAATAGAGAAATATAACCTTCTACGTGAATCAGAGCATGAATTGGTTATGTAAACGGTCTGGGTTGTACATGGATACAGCTATGGAGTGCACATGGATACCTACTGAGGATAATAATCACATAACCAACTACACTCTCCCTGCCCCCAATCAATACACAAGGATCAATACATGTTATGTTATTGCACATGGATATCAACTACTGTATACATGGAGCTCATATGGTCATGAGTGTACATGAATAACATATGAGTGCACATGGATAAATATGAATACATGGAGTACATGATGGCCATAATAAAGTACATGAACATGACATACTCGATGTATCGAAGAGGATAACATCGCATGAAAAGATCCAGAGGGTACTAATCCGTGTGAACATCGTGTCAGCATCAAGTATACTAGTCTATAACAAGAGAACATATCCAAAGAAGTATGAAAAGATCAGAGAATGTACTCGCCTAGCAAATCGAACTGTTGATGATGAGGTGTAACTAAATCGGGGCAATATAAACCTATTTAAAATACACACATGTCACAACCAAGTCCATAATATCAAAAAAAATAGCTACAATGCACGACTACATGCTTCTAGGTCCATTTTGGTCAAAGTCAACCCTCGGTCAACTCTGGTTAAACCTGGTCAACGCTGGTCAAACCTGGTCAAACCTGGGTCAACTGGTCCGTCTACTAATTTCTGGGTCATACACAAAATTCTAGGTCATTTGGAGTTCGTTTGAGTTGAATTGGATCAAGTTTGACCCAAAGTTAACTTTTGTCAATTTGGTCAACTTGTCAGCCAATTCGACTAAACTAAGCTCGAAATGATAAACCAAATCTGTCCTAGGGCTCCTATAGTCATATACACAACTACAATCTAATCTAAGAGAATTAACAAGCAATTATATATATATATATATATATATATATATATATATATATATATATATATATATATATATATATATATATATATATATATATATATATATATATACATATAGGTATATACACACATGTATATATACAAACAAACAAAACTCAAATCTAACAAAAGTGGTGTGTGCGTGTGTATGTACTGGTGCTTACTGAAATAAGGGTCAAATCTGAGATTAAAATCATTCAAACATAATCATGGTATTACCCAAATTACTATACTATTATATACATCTATATAAGTAAGAAAACTATATATATATATATATATATATATATATATATATATATATATATATATATATACAAAACAAATATATATATATATATATATATATATATATATATATATATATATATATATATATATATATATATATATATATATACAAAAGCTCAAATGGAAAGATACGCAATGATGCGTGATACTTAGAAAGCCTAAAATCTGGAATAATTCTCCCTCGACCCATTATCCACATATATGTGTTAGGAATGGGTTTCAACGGGGTTAAACATATATATATAGTTAGATATATGCATAAAGCTATATATATAGTAAACACATATATCCATAAATGATGCAAAATTGTGAAACAAAGCCAAAAGTTGATTCTCACATATTTGAAATATCATATAAGTCCTGTAAACTCAGAATTTAGAAGCTAAAACGCTGGAAATCAAAATAACACATATCAACTAAAAATCGAAATATCATATAAATCTCAATTTTTCCAATTTAATGAAAACCTGATTATGCTTGGAAAAAGGCAAACAAATAGGTGATGATCCCGCAGATCACTTCTCGCAAGTTCTAATTATCATATATGAACTAACAATTGAGAAAATACGGACTAAAAAGTCAAGGATCGAAAAATCACATTTATATTCAAAACTTTGAACCCGAAAAATCCAATTTTGACAAAACGACTCAAAACGCAAAATACACCAAATCAACCCGCAAAACTCGTCATACACGCTGGTCTCAACCTACGTGATACGCTCGGGTACTCTCGGGTTCGAAATCGTGATCGTGTCGTGTCCATAGAACGCGTATCGGAATTTTCCGATACCGCATGGTACGCGTGCGTTCTCACTCGTTTGAGCGCCGCACACGCAACGAAATGCCACGTGCTTGTGCACATAACTGGGGGGTCCTGGGTAGGTCTAGAACACGATGACACAATGACACGCTGCCCGAAATAGTGCATGCAGACCCACGCACCCGCGCGGCCTGCTGTGCGCTCGCGCGCGCCCACGTGCGCGTGGTGCCGGCCTCGCTGCTCCCTCGTCGGGCCACGCTGCGACTTGGGATTCGTCCTACGGGTCGTCTAGGTCTAGGTCAACATGTTCCGAGTCCTAGAATGGGTCTTCGCTGCGTCGTGTGCATGCACGAAGTCCATTTCTGCGACAAAAACGAAGGTCTAAATGCACAGTGGCTGAGCGGTGCACGCGCGATATCTCCGCGCTCGCTCAACGAACAGTCATGAAATTTTATGAGCATGAGGATAGAGGTTGCCCCCACGTGTTCACAAATTTTCATTAAAAGATATGCTCTTTGCATCGCGCAATCACACGCGGATAGCAGGGCACGCACGGCCTCGTGCACGGGATCCGTGCACGTGCGTCCGTTGTCCGAAACGCCGCTGAAACGATGTCAAAACCAAATCGGTCTTCACGAAAGTTTATCAAAATCATATTATCTAAACATCCATGAAGACAGAAACGAAAAACAACAATTTTCTATCCTAAGCGGCATTTCGTCGAACACGTGCCGTGCCGTAAGGGACCGACACGGGCTCGATACCTCCATCAAACGGAGTCAAAATCCTACCAAATTTTGTGGGCAAGGCTAGGCTAACCATATGGATGAAAAAATAAAGAAAAAAACCAGATTTGCAATGGTAGATTAGGGTTTTACCTATTGAGTGTCAAAACTCAATGATCGGGGCTCCTCGATTGTCGTGTCGGCCGATTTCCCTCTAGCAAAACCCTCCGTCTCCACTCCAGAAATGCTCCATCAGATCCTCCTCTCCTCGACAAGAACAACGAAGTTTGTTTGGGAAGAAATGAACTCCGGATGAAGGAAAAAGGTGTTTTGGAGAGTTGGATCTCTTAGGGATTCTTTGTGGAGGCTACAAACTACAAGTGAATACAACAATGGAAGGGGTACTACTATTGGACGGCCAAGCGAGGTTCTCTAGGGTTAGGGTTTCATTTGGGCCAACTCTTTCTCAAGTAGAAATGGGCCCAAGTCAAAAAGCTCAAAGGCCTACATGCAAAAAGGCAAATTAAATAATTAAAAGCCTTAAAAATAATCTAAGGCACAAATTAAATTCTAAAAATAAAAATAAAAATTCTAATGCAAGGTTAGGCCCCTATACAAGTCCACTAGGGTTAAACCAGTTGCTAACACAATCAAGTCAACATATTCAGGAAATCACACAAAGGTCAAAAATGGCTGAAAAGACTAAAATACCCTTCTATGAAAAAATGGCTGCTACAGTAATCGATGAAGTATACATGAAGAAATTCGATTACAAAGTGTGTACCTCACTTTTCTATCCAAGAACAGAGTGTTGTGTTTTCGACGGAATTTCGGCAAATGTGGACGGTCGACGGCGACGACAGGGGGTCGCACAGGTGCGCCCAAGGTCACGGATCACTCTAGGGTCGAGAAGTTTGAGAACAAAGAGGATTGTCAGCAAAAATATGGTTTTTTATCCTCACACACACACACACATATGAGGATTTAGACCAATTTTTGATCGACTTTTAATTTGATTGTCAGCGAGATTTGGATTGAGGTTAGGTCAATTTGGAAGAGGATTAGATTATGAAAAGATTTGTGAGATTTGATATGGTTTGATTGTGATTTGAAGAGGATTCAAATCCTACGGTTATTTCTTTATGTGCTCGAGAAAGACTCCAGTACTGTTCCTATGGGAACGGTACAAGAAGCTATTATATATATATATATATATATATATATATATATATATATATATATATATATATATATATATATATTGTTTTTTGTTTTTTTAAAGCTGGAAATTTATTGAATGAAAACCACACAGGGAACAGTGACCAGGCCCACCTGCCGGACCGGCCCACCAGGGGCTAGCCCCGAAGGAGAGCAGATAACACTAAACAAAAAAGAAAGCAAACAGAAAAAAGGGAGGGAGACCACGTGACAGGCCATGTGGGGGGATTCCGAATTCAGAATTCAAAAATGGAGGGAGTCCACGTGGCAGTCCTGCGCAATGCCCGAGGGGGCCTGACTCGTGGGCGGGGCCCAATGGGGGGGCGCTGAGTCCAAAGTGACAATGGCAGGGCCCGAGGATATACGGATCCCGAGGGGGCACCTCCGGCCTCCCGTTCGCCGGCCAGCGACGGAGGCGACCCCGATCTCCACCACGGTGGGGTGGATGAGCGGCCGCGGGGGGGGTCTGAAGGGCCAGGCGACGGCGGCACGACGGGGGCTCGGCCGGGGGCGAAGAGGGGGGGAGGGAAGGGTCCGACGACACGGGGGCCTGAAGGCTTCGGTGGGGAGGGAGGCCTGGCTGCTCCTGGGGGCCGCTGTCGGGGTTGGGAGACCGACGCCAAGGAGATGGGGCCACTGGCGGCTAAGCCTCAGGCAAGAGGAAGGGGAGCTCCAGGAAGGGAGAGTGGAGGGGGCGGAGGGCTTACCCGGGGGAGCAGATGAGAACCGAGGCGGAGGAGGCCCGACCAGAGGTGGCCCAGACAGGGAGAGTGGCAAGGAGGAGGTGGTCGCACTGCCGCGAGGGGGTCCACGCCTGGCCGGAGGGGAGGAACGGCGGCGAGGGGTCGCGACGGGAGGCAGGGACTAGTAGAAGGGACACGTCCCCCACTGCGCTCCTCCGTGAACTGAGGATGGCTAGTGGGCCGCAGCCGTCGGGGAAGGGGCGGAGACCCAGTACCACCGCTGGGTGGAGGGTTCTTGCTAGTAGACCCCGGCCGAGGAGGAGGGAGGCAAAGCAGAGGCGGCCGGAGGGGAGGACGAGAGGAGGGTGGCGGCTGACTGGGATAGGGGCTCCTCGGCCGCCTGGGTAGGAACCCAGTACTACCGTAGGGTTGAGGGGTCCTGCCAGTAGGCCCCGGCCGAGGAGGAGGGGGGCGGAGCAGAGGCGGCGGGAGGGGGAACAGGGTCAGCGGCCGGGACGGGAGGGGACGGCACTCGGGCGGTGGGAAGGCTCTCCGCCGAGACGGGAAGAGGGACAGGGGGAAGCACCGGGAGGAGGGCGGCTGACTGGGCGAGGGTCTCCTCGGCCGGAGGAACCGCAGGATCCTGATCCGACGGCGATCCGAGGGAAACGAAGGAGGCGTACATGCCGGAGGAGGCTGACAATACGGTCCGAAGCTGAGAGCCGGCGGAGGGGTGGTGGAGGTCGCTGACGGAGCTGCGGAGAGGAAAACGGGGGGAGGGGCCGCGACCGATGGGGCCGACGCCGAAGCGACGATAACAGCTGCCGGAGGGAGCGACGAGCCGGGAGGAGGCCACTCCGTACGCGAGGCGACGAGGTGGGCGGGTGGAGGGCCGAGGAGGGAGGGGGCTCCTGGCCGAACTCCAGCGGCTAGCGAACGATGACGCCGGTCCCGGCGAGGCCTACGACGCCCCCTCCGACGGCGGGGCCTGGGAAGATTGAAAGTGAATGAGTGTGTTGAAATGATCGAAATCCTTCTCTATTTATAGGAATTCCAAAGGCAGACTTCTGACAGAATTCGGGCAGAATTCGGACAGAACTCTATGAGCAAATCTCGGTCAAATCCGCAACTGCAGGAGGACCAAGTTCCAAGGATTCAAAATCACAACGGCCACCAACCGAACTCTGGCCGAACTCTGGCCGAACTCGGTCCGAGTTCTGTCAGGGTTAAGTCAGGGTTTAGTTAGGGTTTTAAAAAGCTTTTTGGTGATTTTTGAAAACCTTTTTGAAAACCTTTTTGTAAACCTTTTTGAGAGGACATTTTAAAAACATTTTGAACTCATTTAAGGGTAGCCTATTTGCCAGTACGACTCGGTGTACAATATATTCCTAGACTCAAAATAAAATAAAAATACATTGCATAAGGAATTACAGACTCGAGTAGGCAAACAGATCTTCGGTCTTGAATTCAGTGGATAGCCATTCTTGATCATGTTCAAGAGTCCGAGATGTCCCGACTAGCTTTGTATATCCAGACAGAGTTTGATCAATTATTAAAACCAGGTTGACCATATGACCAATGGGCCAACAATCTCCCCTATTTTGATAATTGACAAACTATGAATGATATAACATTAAGCTTGTTCAAAATATCAAAAAGTAGAATTGTTCATATCCTGTATCTCAAAAAAAATGTTAGATCTTTTAATTTTTCTCCCCCTTTGTCACTTAGCAAAATAATTACAAAAGATAAAGCTCCCCCGCAATCAATGCATAAGTAACAAATAGTGAGAAAACACATATAAAAGAAATAAGACAGAAATAAAAGAGAAATATCACAGGCATGTATTGTCTAATAAAAAACATCACAGGCACGTAATTTCACAGGCAGTTATAAAAATGAAGCAATATAAGAGATAGTGCTATCATAAACTGAAACTGAAACATAGTGCTGAAATAAACTGGAATGCCATAAACTGAGGCATAATAAACATGTCCATGAAAATAACAGAGTACTAAAGCACAGTAGAAAGTGCTAATAATAATCAAAAAAGTACTGATAATAACTTGGAATGTCGGAGCATTTTCAAGTGCACAATAAAATATCACTCGAAATCATATAGTCACATCTCCTCATCATCATCCTCATCATCATCATCAGCTCGACCAGCATGTCCTGAAGGACCAGCTCCAGAAGTACCAGCACCAGAAGGATGAGGAGGGGCGCCAGCATAGAACTCACCAACAAAGTCACGAGGTGGAGCACGATCAGGATGGTACCAATCATAGGCGTTACCGGGCTGGAAGTAGGCATGAACAGCCTCATCCTCACAACGGTAACCAGAGAAAGCTGGATCTCTAGGGATGGAACCGGCTGAATGACCAGTCTGGGCGAAACGAAGATCAGCTAAGGAATTTGCAAGCGCCTGATAACGGGTGACGTCGCGAAACTCACGCTCGCGAGCCATGTCCATCATCGAGACGTGCAAAGCAGATAAATGCTGATGTATGCCCTCAAATGTCATGGCATACTGATGAGGTGGTGGAGGAGGTGCAGTAGGAGGAACAGGAGGTAAAGCTGAAGCAGTCATGCTACGACGAGATAACTGAAGAAACTTGGGCTCAAGGTCCTGAGTACAAGTCGACAGATCGATATCGAAGCGCTGAAAGATACATGGGAGAATCATTGAGTTAGAGAGATTTCTATCTCTTGTACGACAACGACCCATCATCTGAATCATGGTCTTAGGGGCAGAAAATGGAATCCCCTTAAGAATGTGGTACATGGCGGACAGCTCAAGAGAAGTCACATCATCCTTTGAAGTGGATTTGGGAAGGACAGTGGAATAGATGATACGATGTAATTCATAGTTAAACAAGTTTAGGTTATTAGCCTTGAACTTTCCAGAGCGTACTCTATCAGGTGCACAGAGTTCCGCTTTGAAACAGGCGAGTGTCGTGCCTTCGGGAAAATCAAATTCAGTGATGTCAACTAGCGGTTCACCTTCGTTAGGAATACCAAGGATCTCCGCTAAGAGGTCATCATTGAAATTGATATCAATACCTCCAACACGAGTGCTCACATCAAAAGTGTTTAATATGAGATTGTAATAAAATAATCTAATGGCATTAGTTGCTATAGGAAAGCATATTTTAACAAAAAGATGTAACCCTAATGCCTCAAAGAAATGACGATGATCAGGAAATACAGTCCATTTGACTGGAGCGCCTGTGCATATGGATCTCATGGAGAAGTCTCCATACCACAGTAGGGCTTGGTCTAGGGTTTGAAAGAAAAACCCGTCGAACACACCGTCGCTCGTTTGGACCAGCGAGAAGAGGGAATCCGTATGCGGATGCGAAGATGACCCTTCCTCACTAGGGTTCGTCTTCTTCCTCTTTGAAGGATTGAATTTGGGTGCCATTTGTGCAAATTGAATTAAAAATACACTAATTGAAAAGTGGACAAAGATGGAGTTATACCTCCCGAAATCAAAGTATGTCGAAGAGAACGACGAACTCCGCACGAATCCAAATTTTGGATTGATTTCACCACTTGGATTGGAAGAAGGAGGGTGGTGAAAAGCTAGGGTTCGGGGCTCCTTCGCGGCTGCTGCTGCTGTTGTGATTTAGTTTGGAAGCAATGAAGAAGAAAGGCTGCTCGGGTTCTGTATATATAACCTGACACCCTCAACCGAACTCGGCCCGAATTCGGTCAGAGCTCTGGCCGAATTCGCCTAGGGTTCTTTATAGTTGATTTTTGCCATTCTTTTTCATTGTCTCATTTCAAATATTTAATTCAAAGATTAGTCTTTTCAACTTCAATTAACATAATTAATATTATTTTAAAGATTAAATGTCGTTACACAGCGACTGTTTCAGATTAGCTGTAGGAGTACTGTCCCAGCTGGCGGAGGTTCACCGGGGAACTCTTAAGTACCGCTTCGCTTCAACCGTAATTGTGGTGACAGACAGACTCTTTATTGGCTTGTCTCTAACACAGTTTTTGCATAATGATATATAATCATAAAACAAAATTAATTAATATTATTGACGTCCAAAATTCCTAATTCTCGACGTAAATAATTGAAACGATCTTCCGCTAGAGGTTTAGTGAAGATGTCAGCTAGTTGATTTTCAGTATCTATGTACACAAAGTTTATATCTCCATTTTGATGATGATCTCTAAGAAAGTGATGTCGAATCTCGATATGTTTAGTACGAGAGTGACATACTGGATTCTTAGTCAAATTAATATTACTCGTGTTATCACAGAAAATGGGAATATGTGTATAAAATAAATCATAGTCTTCTAGGGTTTGTTTCATCCACAAAATCTGAGCACAACAACGTCCTGCGGCGATGTACTCAGCCTCTGTTGTTGATAGGGCTACAAAATTTTGCTTTTTACTAAACCATGAGACTAAAGCCTTGCCTAAGAAATGACATGTACCACTGGTACTTTTTCTATCAACTTTGCATCCAGCAAAATCTGTATCCGAATAACCAATAAGGTCAAAGGACTTAGTTTTGGGATACCACAAGCCAACAGAAGAAGTGCCCTTAAGGTATCGAAAGATACGCTTAACTTCGGACAAATGTGATTCCTTTGGGTTAGCTTGAAAACGTGCACACAGGCAAACACTAAACATTATATCTGGACGACTAGCAGTTAAATAAAGTAAACTACCAATCATACCTCGATACTTACGTGTGTCGACTGGCTTGCCTTGTTCATCTGAATCAAGCTTTGTTGAAGTTGCCATTGGAGTGCCAATAGGTTTGATATTGTCCAGATCAAACTTCTTTAGCATGTCTTTTGTGTACTTGGCTTGATTTATAAATGTCCCATTATTAGTTTGTTTGATTTGCAATCCGAGAAAGAATTTTAGCTCTCCCATCATGCTCATCTCAAACTTATTCTGCATACACTTAGAAAATTCTTGACATAGAGATTCATCAGTAGATCTAAATATAATATCATCAACATAGATTTGAATTAAAAGAAGTTTGCCATTAAAAGACTTAATAAACAGTGTAGTGTCAACCTTGCCTTTTGAAAAACCGTTGTCGAGTAGAAAAGAACTTAGACGATCATACCAAGCACGAGGGGCTTATTTTAAACCGTATAAGGCTTTCTTCAACTTGAAAACATGATCAAGGTTTTTGAAATCCGTGAAACCTGGAGGTTGTGCTACAAAAACTTCTTCTTTTATAAAACCATTTAAAAAAGTACTCTTGACATCCATTTGAAATAGTTTGAAATCATGAAAACATGCAAATGCACATAACATGCGAATGGATTCTAATCTCGCAACTGGGGCATAAGTTTCATCGTAGCCGATACCTTCTTCTTGATTGTATCCTTGAGCTACGAGTCGAGCCTTATTACGAGTTACTAAACCATTCTCATTTAGTTTATTTCGGAATACCCAATGGGTGCCAATGACCGGATGATCAATAGGCCTGGGAACAAGTTCCCAAACTTGATTCCATTCAAATTGGTTTAATTTCTCTTGCATAGCATCTATCCAAAAACTATCACTACATGCTTCATCAATAGTTTTGGGTTCTAGCTGTGAAATAAATGCAAGACTAGAAACAATATCTCTACTGGATGTACGAGTACTTACTCCTTTGGTAATATCACCAATTACCAAATCTTTTGGATGATCAGCTGTAAATTTCAACCTTTTCGATAGATTCTAAAGGTAGCTGGTTCCTGGATCTTCTCTAGGAGGTTCAGCTAGTGCAGAGCTTGGTTGAGGATCAGCTGATGTTGAGCTTGATACAGGCAGATCTTTATCACTGTCATCGATCGTCATTTGATTTAGTTCATCAAAAGTGACGTTGATTGACTCTTCGATGATCATGGTTCGTTTGTTGAAGACTCTGTATCCTTTGCTCTTGGCCGCATAACCTAAAAATATACCTTTATCGGCCTTTTCATCAAATTTTCCCAAATTGTCTTTTGTATTAAGAATAAAGCATTTACAACCAAATATTCTAAAGTATGAAACTGAGGGAGTTCTATCAAACCATAACTCAAATGGAGTCTTCTTCGATTTGGGTCGAATTAGAACTCTATTGAGAACAAAGCAAGCTGTATTGACAGCTTCAGCCCAGAAATATTTGGGTAGACTAAACTGGTTTAACATCACTCTGGCCATTTCGGTTAGAGTTCTGTTCTTACGTTCCACAACTCTATTTTGTTGTGGAGTCCTAGGACAGGAGAACTCGTGTACAAAACCGTGTGTCACAAAAATGCTCAAACTCTGCATTCTCGAATTCGTCACCATGATCGCTTCTAATACGAGTGATCATGCAACCTTTTTCATTTTGTACCTTCTTACAAAAGGCGACAAATTCGGATAATGCATCATTTTTGCGTGTCAAGAAGTATACCCATGTGTATCTAGAGAAATCATCTACAATTACGAAAGCATAAAGCTTACCTCCGAGGCTAACAACTCTGCTAGGACCAAATAAGTCCATATGAAGCAATTGTAGAGGTCTAGTAGTACATACTGCGTTTACTGACTTGAATATGGATCTGGTAGCTTTGTTCTTTTCACATTGGCTGCATACCGAATCCTTCTTGAATGTAATGTTCGGTAAACCGCGTACTAGCTTCTTTGTGGATAATCTTGAGATTGTATCCATATTAGCGTGACCGAGTCTCATATGCCACAGATGACTCTCATTACTCTTGGCCATTAAGCATCTACCTGAAATGTTAGTTTCTTCTAACAAATAGAAAACATATATATTGTCTTCCCTGATACCTTCAAAGATAGTACTACCAGTTGAGCTATCAACTATAGTACATTTGTCTTTGCCAAAGTTGATGCCATAACCATGATCAGCTAGATGACTTATGCTGAGTAGATTATATTTCAACTCGGTAACTAGACAGACATCCTTAATCACAGGATAGGGAGACTTACCAACATCACCGATACCGATAATATACCCTTTCAAGTTATTACCGAAGGAGACATAGCCTTCCTTCTTTTTCTTCGACAGTATTGCAAATAGGGTAGCGTCACCGGTCATATGCCGTAAGCAACCGCTGTCGAGGATCCATTTGCTTCTAGCATGTAAAGGGAGTTTCACCTACAAAACAGTTTACAGATGAAACTTTTGGTACCCATTTCTTGTAGGGTCCTGAATTGTTAGCTTTTGGTATCCAAGCATAAACATTTAAATCAACAAGCTTTCTCATTCTACATGTAGATGAAATATGACTAATGAGGCCACAATAATGACATTGTACATGTCGAGTGTTGAAAGCTGAGTGGTGTGCATGGTTGGTAGGTTTAGGTTTTCTAGTATAGAAGAAAGCATACCTATAATCTTGTTTGGGCTTAACCTTTTGGGGTAAAGGTTTTATATGGTTAGGTCTGATAGTGTTTGGCTTGGGAATGTTCCAATTTTTCGGTAAGTGACACGTGTTAGGATAGGAAGCAGCAGGCTCAGGCTGTTTTTCTAACCTAATTTCCAATCATTTGGAGGTGTCATACAACTTAGTATAATCAGAAGTGAGTGTTTCCATTCTGATTTATGCACATCGAAGACTTTTCTTCTCTATAGAAAGTTCTTCCTTGAGTTGGTCAATAATTTTGTCTTTCTTTTCAGATGACTTGGTAGTCTCATATAATAAGAGCTTTGTTGAAGAAAGCTCACCAGACTCACTAACATTATTTCTAATCTCAGCTAGTAGGTCGGTAAGTCTACCTATTTCACCTTTGTACTCTTTAAGTACCTTCTTAGAGGTTTGATACTTGTTACGCAGTTTCCTGTAATCAGTCATCAGGTCACTGAAGGCATGTCCTAATTGCTTAAAGGTGAAGTCATCATAAGTATCAACTACAGGTTCAGTAGGTACCTGATCGGATGCCATAAAGCATACGTTTGCAGCGTCTTCTGATTGTTCGTCTTCTGAGTCGCTGGCTTCACTTTTATGCCATATGCTGGTGTTGGCATACTTTCGTGATGTTGATCTTTTCAGGTTCCCTTTTTTATACCTGTTGCTCTTCTTGCTTGATGATGAGTTTGTGGAACAAACCTTCTTCATGTGTCCCTTCTTCTTGCAACCATAGCAGACAGCATCTTCTTGATACCAGTTGTTGTTGTTGTTTTCTTTGACTCTCTTCTCATGTCTCATGAATCTTTTGAACTCCCTTGCTAGGAGTGCTTGATCTTCAGCGTCAGATCCGCTGCTGTCTGAATCACCTTCAGCAGCTTTTCTGTGCTGAGCCTTGAAAGCGATCGTCTTCTCCTTTGGTGTAGGTTCTTCAAAATCTTGTAGCTCCAGTTCATGAGTGAGTAGTTTACCCATGAGTACTTCGAGGGACATAGTTGTGAGATCATTCCCTTCAATGATTGCAGTAGCCTTTAGAATCCAGTTCTTGGTGAGAGCTCGCAGGAGTTTGCGAATCTTTTCATGGTTACTGTAATCTTTGCCTAAGGAGGACAAAGGATTTACAATATCCAAGAATCTCTCGAACATTTGTGTAACTGTTTCGTTGGGCTTCATCTTGAACGCCTCGTACTCTTGTAAGTCTGCTGACTTTAGATTCTTTGACTTGAGTCGTGCCTTCATGTGTGACTTCAAGTAGCTTCCACACTTTATTAGCCGTTGTGCAGATAGACACCCTGTTAAATTCAGTTCTGTCTAAAGCACAAAAAGAGCATTAATGGCACGTGCGTCAAGACTGGCCCTTTTCTTTTCTTCCTCTGTATATCTGCTATGGGATTTTTCAACTAAAACTCCATCAACATTTATACGAGGTGGCTTTTGATAGCCATCAAGAACAATGGACTATAAATTAAAGTCAAGTGATTTCAAGAAGAAACTCATCCGTATTTTCTAATAGGTATAGTTCGTACCATCAAACAGTGGGGGTCTGTTTGTGGCCTGACCTTCACTTGTGAATTTTACAGTTGCCATGTGTTGTGCTGTGATTTATATAACAGTTAATTAAAAATAAATAAATAATTGCACTGTTACCTTTGCTTTACCTGTAACACCCGCTCTGATACCAATTATAGGAACGAAATAGTAAAGCATAATACTCTAGAGGGGGTGAATAGAGTTGGCAGCAGAATAATGCTAATTAAAAAATGTTAGCAGCACAATCACAGAATATTAATCACAACTGAAATAAAGTAAAGACAGAGTTAAGAGAGCAAACGCAAAGACAGCGATGTATACTGGTTTCCCTCTGTTGAGGACTAATCCAGTCGGTAGAACTCTTGCTACCAGTTGAATTCACTATTGGAAAAATCGCAAGTTTTCTTACGAAGTCCTTGCAACTTCTACAACGCGAGCTTTGATACGAAGAACTCGTCCAACTTCAAATGTGAAGAGGTATTCTTCAATCAAGCCTTCTGATTACAATCTCTCAGAAACTTCTAGACCGCACCGCACTGGCAAATCGACTAGAGGATTGTAATTGGCTTGGGATCTGAAATTGAAAGCTCTAGAAAACTCTTTGGAAGACTGAAAGCTTTAGATAGAGAGAAGATTGAAAGTGAATGAGTGAGTTGAAATGATCAAAATCCTTCTCTATTTATAGGAATTCCAAAGGCAGACTTTTGACAGAATTCGGGCAGAATTCGGACAGAACTCTATGAGCAAATCTCGGTCAAATTTGCAATTGCAGGAGGACCAAGTTCCAAGGATTCAAAATCACAACGGCCACCAACCGAACTCTGGCCAAACTCTGGCCGAACTCGGTCCGAGTTCTGTCAGGGTTAAGTCAGGGTTTAGTTAGGGTTTTAAAAAGCTTTTTTGTGATTTTTGAAAACCTTTTTGTAAAACTTTTTGAGAGGTTATTTTAAAAACATTTTGAACTCATTTAAGGGTAGCCTATTTGCCAGTACAACTCGGTGTACAACATATTCCTAGACTCAAAATAAAATAAAAATATATTACATAAGGAATTATAGACTCGAGTAGGCAAACAGATCTTCGGTCTTGAATTCGGTATATAGCCATTCTTGATCATGTTTAGCAGTTCGAGATGTCCCGACTAGCTTTATATATCCAGAAAGAGTTTAATCAATTATTAAAATTAGGTTGACCATATGACCAATGGGCCAACAGGGTGGAGGAAACCCCCCGTCTAGCGGCGAGATCCGTTTCAACCTTGTTATGGCTCTCTGGCGCCTTTGAAGGAACTCTGGGGTCACCGATCAAGAGGCTGTCTGGATGAGAAGATCCCTTGAAGATGGTTGGTTGGTTGGTTCTTTGGTTGATAGGTGGATGAGGGTGGCCGACTCTTCGTGGATGGAGATCGTTGCTCCTTTGAAGATTATCGATTGTCAATGTTCCCTCTGTCGATGTCTCTCCTGTTGATGCTTTGGTGGAAGAACTCCTTCTATTTATAGATAACCGACCACATACGCGATGTGCATTAGGGTTCCTGAAATAAGAAAGAATCTACTGTCATTGCATGGTACGGGCTTCTGCGACGCTGACAAGTGGCGGATATCGAGGTTTCCCTCAAACGAGATCTCTGATGGTTATAAACATAACCAAAAAAGGTTACATATGGCGCGTGTCAATTTATTTGCTTGGATACAACCGAGTAAATCTTAGAATTTCATCTTAGATTGGAGTCTAATTGATCCTCATCTAAGATTTAAATTAATCTGATATGATATCAATCATGATTTAATCCCAAACTTTTCTACAAGAGACAGTTTAAACAAACCAATTGGGATGGACCCATGCTTCATGTGCCCCTGATGTGGACTAAGTGTTGTTGTGCTTCTGTGGCAACGAGTAGACCGTGCTTCTGGAGACGACGAAACCTCTGTGCTTTCAGGCGACGAGTGGACTTGGCTTCGAATGACGACGAGACTTATGTGCGTATAGAGCAACTTATGAAGATGTGTTTCGGGCTACCAGAGTCACTATGCTGTAGGCGACATGTAGGCTTGTGTTTCAGGTTGGCGAGGTTACTGTGCTTTTGGAGCGACAGGTTGACTTACATTGGTTGCGATGGGAGTTTCCAAGTCTCTTATAGAGAATTGATTTAAGCTTTTGATCCGGAGCAGATGACTGCGCCATGGAAATGGAGATGGTGTGAGCATATCACTATCATGTGCCTCATACGAATGCAGGTAAGTAGTTACGCCTTTGAACAGTGGAGGCGTTGGCTGCGAAGGAAAGGGTATGACACCCTTGCGTGTCTTGAGATTGGCGCAGGCAGATGGCTGCACCTGTAGAATGAAGACACTGGCTTTTGGAATAAAAGAAGGGGAGGAGGGCTCTACCACCATCTTGTTCTGAGGTTGGCGCAGGCAAGTGGCTGCACCTCTAGCTCGAAGGCTCTGGCTTCTTCAAAGTGCTCAGTTACTGATATACTTTTGAGAGGCTGCATCCACAAGAATATCAAAACATGCTTCGGTGGAAGTTAATCTTCCAGCGTATCGAGAAGAAAGAAGGCTGTGCTTCGATGAAGACTGCATCCCTTGTAGATCCCTCTAGGCTCCTGTCGAATCTGTACTAGATCATTTGTAGAAGAACAAAATTAGCCCCTTATGTATAGTCTTGATGTGTCTGTACTTGACTTTGGTAGAGATGACAATGAAGGGACTTCTTTCCATATCTACTGTTTTGTCTTTTTAGTACTAAGCATGAGTCTTTTGCATCTTCTGTGCTGTAGCGAAGGGATGTCTTCAACTAAGATTTTTCATGCTTGTACAAGACCTCCTTCAAAGTGTCCCGAACTTGAGTCAAGCTCGGGGCACTTTGAACAGAAGCATGAACACGCGTCCGGACTGTACGAGCTGGGTGATAACCGGTGTTACGCCTAGCTCTTAGCATTGATTGTCCTGAGTCATCATTTTAGAGCATTTGCTCCTGATGGCTTCTTGATATTGAAGCCTCTTGCATCTTTGCAAGGATCACGAATCACTTTAGTAGAGGAGGTTCAGAGTCATGTTCCTTTGGTCACTTGCGGTACTGCCATTTGTCAAGAGTGGAGCTTTAGCTTAACTTGTAAGCTTCCTTCTGACCGATGTCTGGCTCGTGCTTGGACCACGCAAACAACCTACATAAAGGACTATCCTCCTTCAAGAGAAGACTCAGCTACTTCAACAATGGCCTTGCTTGCCCGATGTTCAGCTCCTGACGACCCTGAAGTTTGCTTGAGACGGCCGTCGGTGGCAAATCTTTTTATCCAAAGAAGATGTAGTAGAACTGCCACTGGATCTCAAGACGTCCCGTATTCTGGATGTCGTAGGCGTCCATGGCGTCTCGAACCTCTACTTTCTGGGTTAGGATTGCTTGCCATTGTGACCGAGGAATAGCAAGGCCTGCTGTTGTGGTTTCTCTCGCCGGCTATCTAGGGAGATAGGGGAGTCCTGTGTTGGTCTTTATCCCCTGCTCGGGCCAGTAGCAGCTTCGGACAGTGGCTTCCTTTTGACCAGGAAGTGATTGGCTCTGTCATGCCTCACACGCGCTATTGAGAGCTTGTCCGCAATTTCAACTTTTTTGCTTCTATGTATGTACCTACGAAGAGTCTGTAATAGATCTTTGTAGCCACATGTTTTTATGTGTAGAAGCTTTCTTGTTCCCTTTGCTTTTGTCTCCAGAATAAAGAGGAAATTTTCATAATGGATTTGCCTAACCAGAGGTAATATGGACGTGGTAGGCTTGTTCTTTGCCTGGGTATAGAACAACAATCCAGAGGTAATATGGACATAAACTATTTTTTAGACCGTCGGGATAACCATAGATCTGATACGAGAAGAACGACTACTCAGAGGTAATGTGGACATGGTAGTCGCGTCTTCCAGGCGAAGACGAGCAATCTGACCGCCGAGATAATCATAGAACAGATACGAGAAGAACGACTACTCAAAGGTAATGTGGACATGCAGTCGCGTCTTCCAGGCGTAGAGGAGCAATCCAGAGGTAATGTGGACGTGAAGTGCTTCATCTACTTGAGAGAATATATAGGAGGAAGAGCGAGATATCCCCGTACTAGAACTCATGGGCACCCTTTTCAGGAGATGTGGGTGCCTATGCTGGTTCTGTCTTCAGACGAAATACTTCGTTAGGAACTTGCCATTGATGGGCATCATTAGCAAGTCCCCACTAGGCTTAGCTAGCCGATGAGTACCGTTGGAGTACACCGTTTCTATGATGAACAGTCCTTTCTACTTGGGTTCGAACTTCCCAGCCGTCTTGTGGGTCATCACTATCGGTCTCCGTACTGCCAAGACGAGGTCGCCCACTTGGTAGGATCTTTCCTGGACCTTTTTGTTGAAGGCTCCAGAGATACGAGCTTGGTAAAGCTCAATCCTTTGTTGCGCTAGCAAGCACTTTTCATCCAATGTTTCTAACTCTTGCAACCGCCTGCGCTGACTGTCTTCGACGGTTAACTGATTGGTGATGGCTACCCGTAAGGATGGGATTTGAATCTCCAAGGGGAGGACAACCTTGTACCCATAGACCAAGGACAATGGTGTACTGCTTGTAGGTGTACGAACAGTCGTACGGTAGGCCCATAAACATTCGCCTAACTTCTCATTCCAGTCGTATTTGTTTGAGGAGACAACCTTTTTGAGGAGTTTGACAATAGTTTTGTTGAATGTATCAGCCAATCCATTATCTGCCGGATTGTAAACTATTGATGCCATATTCTAAATTCGGCTTTTGTCACAGAACTAGTGGAATGCATGGCTTGCGAACTGAGGACCGTTATCATGAATAATCCTTCTGGGAACTCCGAAGTGGTAAATGACGTGATATTTGATAAAACTGATCACGTTGGAAGTCTTCACCTCTACCAATGGTACTGCTTCCACCCATTTGGAGAAATAATCCGTAATGGCGAGGATGAACCGGTGTCCTTTGGAGGATGGTGGACTGACTGGCCCTACGATATCCATTCTCCAAGCTTCGAATGGCCACGAGGCCACCGTGGGGTATAAATATTCCGAAGGTTGATGGATGAAATCTGTATGGAATTGGCACGCCCGATATTTCTTTGTATATTCAACAGCATCTGCCATCATAGTGGGCCAGTAATAGCCTATACGACACAGCCGGTCTTGTAGCTTGGGGCACAGCTGGCGGGCTTTGTAGGTTCTATTATGCACTTCTCTGAGTGCTTCTTGTGCTTTTGTACGAGACAAACAGCGTAAGAGAAGTCCGTCGTATGAGCGATGATATAGCATTTTGGTGGCTGAATCGTAGAAGATATAGCTTGGGGCCCGGCTGGTGGCCTCTGTACGAGACAAACAGCACAAAAGAAGTCAGTCTCTGAGTGCTGCTTCTCTTGGGTCTTCATGCAGAATCCTATAGACTACATAGTCTATAAATAGTAACCACCAATCCTTGGTGCCTTCATCCGTTCCTACTTATAACGAGTAGTTCTGACATACGCGCAGGGCATTCTTTGGACAGACTAACTTCTGGCCGGTTACTGAAATGATATGATGAGATCCAATAGGGGCGACCAAAGAGGCGACGAGACCGGCTAGTACGTCGGCATACAGGTTCTGCAACTATAGCACATGTTCTATAAAGAATCCTGTGAAGGTGGAGATAATGTCGATTGCTGCATGGTGGTAAGGGATCAAGTCCTCATGTCGAACCTCGTACTGACCCCGAACCTGACTGATGATCAATTTCAAGTCTCCATAGGCCTCGATGTAGTCAACCCCCAGCTGTTTGGCGAGCTGGAGTCTGATGATAAGTACACTATACTCTGCAGCATTGTGGGTGCATGACTCCGTGAGAGAATATGCACGATTAATAACTAGGCCATTCGGAGTAGCAAGGACGATCCCGACCCCTGCTACGATTTTACCCTTTGGCCCTGCCCTTGAGGCTCCGTCAAAGAACATGCGCCATACTGAGTTGTCCGAAACTGCGTTGGACTCCAGTACTTCATCGAGGATTTTTTTGTAGAGTTTTGAATTTTCTGGCACCGGATAAGATGCCAGGAAATCTGCCAACGCTTGGCCTTTGACTGCCTTCTGTGGGACGAACACCATGTCATAAGGAGTCAAGAGGATTGCCTATGTGGCAAGTCGTGAATTTAGTGCCCCTGGCTTGGTCATAAGAACTCTGAGAGGGTTGATCATGGATACCACATGGATCGTCTGTCCGGTCACATAATGCTGTGTCTTCTGGATGGCGAAAAGAAGGGCAAGACATTCTTTCTCAACAGGATTATACCGGTGCTCGGCTCCAATCATGGTCCTGCTGAGATAATATATTGCTTGTTCGTGACCTTCTTTATTCTTTTGGGCTAATAAAGCACCATGAGAATGATCTATGGCTCGGACGTATAGTAGGAAAGGCTTCCCCACGACTAGGGCTACCAGCACAAGAGGGCTGGTGAGGTACTTCATGATGTCGTCGAACGTGGACTGGTACTCTTCGGTCTGTTCAAAAGTGACCCCCTTCTTCATTAGTCTGGTGAAGGGTTGACATTTACCAGAGAGATTTGCTATGAACCTCCTTATATATGCCAGTCGCCCTTGCAAACCTTGAAGCTCTCGGAGGTTCTTGGGAGGTGCCATATCAAGAATTGCTTTGGTCTTCTCTGAATCGATATGAATCCCTTTTGCTGTGATGATGAAGCCTAAGAACTTGCCGCTGGAAATGCCCAGGAAGGACTTGGTTGATTCATTTTTAGCTGATGTGTCTGCATTAGATTGAACACCGTCCGCAGATCATCCAAGTGGTTTGATTTGTGCTTGCTTTTAACGGCGATGTCGTCAACATAACACTCTACCGTCTTCCGGAGAAGCTTGCAGAATATGGTACTTATAGCCCTTTGATAAGTAGCTCCCGCATTCTTTAATCCGAAAGGCATTACTGTATAGCAATACACTCCTTCCGGAGTCCGGAATGTCGTATGCTTTTCGTCTTCGGGGAGCATCTTGATCTGGTTGTAGCCGGAGAATCCATCCATAAAGGATATACGCTCGAAGCCACAGGTGTTGTCGATCATCACATCAGTGATCGGGAGAGGGAACTCATCCTTAGGACAGGCCAAATTGAGGTCTCTGAATTCTATGTAGATTTGTGTCTTCCCGTTCTTCTTAGTGACAAGGACGACATTTGTGACACAATCTGGGTGCTGCTCTTCGCGGATGAAGCCGCTCTCGATGAGTTTGTCGACCTCCTCCTCAATAGCATCCATGATGTTGGGACAGAACCGACGTTGTTGCTCCTTGAACGGTTTGACATAGGGCAGGATATCGAGGTAGTGCATGGCCACTTGCGGGATTAGCCCTCGCTTATCTTCGTAGATCCAGGCGAAGACTTCGATATACTCGCGGATGAGCTGTATCAGGGACTGCCTATCATCTTTTGTTAGACTTTTGCTGATGAAGATGGGCTTAGGTGAGGCCTCATCTCCTAATTCAACCAGGACGACTTCATCTTCCGTAGGGGGTTCGTGCTGCTCGAAACGCCACTTCCATTAGGATCCTAAGCGCTACGCCCAGGGTTCGTCTTCAAATTATTCGAACGCTTGGTCTTCGTCCTCGACTGGAGGGTTTAGAGAGACTATGTTGGCGGATAGTGTTTCGTTGAAGCCCTAATCGGCTCTGTCATTAGAGTAAAGGGTGTCCTTTTGCTCGTAACCCGATGTTGTTAGAAGATTGACCACTTCTACTGCCATGCCGGGGGCAGGAATAATGTCATGCTGCGCCTCTGCGGCCAGACTACTCTCAAACTGGAGAGTAAACATGTTGGCCGTGACAGTCTTCTCCTCATAATCCAACGATATGACGTTGGCGTTAATAAGGTACTGAATTTGTCCCTTCAATACATAGCAGTCCGGTGTTGAGTGATGGACGTACTGGTGATAATGGTAGTACTTGGAATGGTCCACCTTTCCCACTTCATCAGGATGCCTGGGTGGCGGGATGGACAGTTTGCCACTCTTCGTAAGTATCTCGAAGAGCTCTAGCGTATCCTCGTCATTGAAGGAGTAAGTCTCCCTCGGCCTCTGCACTTTCGCAGACTTGGGGTTCGTAGCTGCTGAACCTTTGGAGATGTTGATGGTCTTGGCTTGCTCGCCTTTTTCGTCTTTAAGATTGTTGCTGTACGAGCGTCTCCCCTTGTCTTCGGGCGCAAGAAAGTGTAGTCCCAGGTGCTGTGCGTCCTGGGCTTTCCTCTATGCGGCATCCGCCTCTGTAATAAAAGGCGTCCACTCCGTGTAGGATGCACTGTACCATAATTTTATAGCGGGCAGCATGTTCTTGCGGCATGAGTCCATAAGCATGGGCTCGGGCATGCAGGGTAGTAATCTGAGGGCTGCCTGGCGGAAGTGCTTGATGTATATGCGGATAGGCTCTTTCTTCCTCTAGACAATTTCCATAAGGGTCGACATGGTCATATCCATGCCTCCTTCGTAGAATCGGTTCATGAACCAAGCCTTCAGGTCTTCAAATGAAGAGATGCAGTCGTCCGAAAGACTGTAGAACCACTCATAAGCTACTCCCTACAGGGCTCCAATGAATATGTTGGACAGGAGGGTGTCATCCTTTGAAAGGTGCCCCATTACTGAGGCAAAGTACCTCAAGTATTATCGGGGAGACCCCTTCCCTTCATAAAGTGTAAGCATCTGTAGATTATATTTGGGAGGATAGACGACGTCGTCCCACTCGACAAGGTATGGCTGCCGAATTTCCATCTTCTGGAGCGTTGCTTGCTTCTCCTTGGCATCATGACAAGCATACAACTCCTTGATGGCCTGTTGTATCTCAGCCGACATTGCAGAGCATGTAGTCGATGGAGTAGACGAGGATGGTCTTGCCTGATTTGCAGTAGGCAACCTGTTGGATTTATCATTGGTGGGTGGATCACGCGCAGCTGTAGAGGTAGCAAACGGCGGAGTCTCACTGTCCTGAGGATATACTGTAAGATTATGATCTTCTTCGGAGTCAGTATGGTTGCTACCCCCGATCTGGTGACTGGTTGCACCGATGGAGACATCAATATCGTATTGCGCCTTATTAAATTGGAACACAGGGTTGTCGTGCATGGTAGGAGGCTGGCGACCCCTAATTTTTTACAAGACATCCAATACAGAATTGGAATGAGTGCCTTGGAACATACCTGCAATGGGTACATTAGCTTCACTGTTCTCTAACCTTCTCTTCGATTTAGCAACCGATATGGAAGGATTCTGGGAGGGCTTTTTAAAAGCTCTGGAACCCTGCGTTGCGTAGCATGTGGCGATGTGGGATTCGTCTCCTCTATGGCTCACTGACCCCCTATTAAGCCTCTAGCGTGGAGTCGGCGTGGAGTAGAGTCTCTGAAAGATGGAGCGCCTGCTTGGCGATGGCACAGCCACCTGTTGATAACTGTAGTTAATGGTAATCTAGGTACAAGAGTGCCTTGATTTAGGCACGTCTTGCGCTACCGATTCTTCTTTCGCTTGGGAGAGGATTGGATCTTCTGTCGTAGTACGCCCATTGTATATGTAAGAAAGCTACATGTAAGCACAGTCAGAGCGGGTCTAGCAAAGAAGCCTCACGTCGCTCCTGCGAGAATGCTGCTCGTGTGGCTCCCTCTCCATGAGATGTACCCCTGGCTTGGCTTACACACATGAGCACCCCAATAGAAGGGAGATTCGACTGGTTAAGGCATCGGAGCATGAGAGCCAGTCTTGTATAGCTTTCCGTCGGCTACGCATGTTACTGTCGACAAGGGTCTCCGATCTGCCGTTGGTGTCGCACGCTTGTTGTACGAAGAGCGAGCTACCTAGGATCTCTTCCTACTACCCCCAGCGGGTAAGTAGTATTCAGAGTCCGCCGAAGGTTTACCTGAAGGGAAAGCAATTTTGTCGAAGACAGATCTCATAGGCCGCAATACTTCCGTTGTGAAGGGTTGGACCGACGTGCGCTTCCTTCGGCATCGTTCATTTGTCAGATCAACCATGGAACCATCACCTTCTTCGCCATACCTTCCCGGGATGGGAATCGGATGACGGAATGAGGCTGTAGTAGCCGGGATCTTCTCTGTGGCCTTGACGTTGAGGGGGTCCTGAGACGCAGTTCCCGCCATCGTGCTGTTGGCTGCAGCCGCCTTAGGCCACCAGACACGTCGAGTCTTCTTCGATTGTACGAACCGCTTCGAAGTCTTTGACTTTTTATCAGAGAGGAGATCTTCAAAAGTCTGTTGGTCAAACCGTACGACCAGCATGTCTTGAGAAGCTTCCATCAAGTTGTCATCAGATTGCATCACCGCCTTCTTGTTGGAGGAGAAGGTCGTCCCTAGCAGAGTCGTCATTTTGTTCGACGTAACAAAAGGTTGAACAAACTTTTTGCTTTATTGAACAAATATGGTATCTGTGTACAAATATGGAAGTCCTAAACAGGATATTTTAAGTACAGAGAGAAAAGGTTTCTGGGAAAGTGTGACGGTCGAGATCGAGCACTGCAGCGGCTCCTTTACTCCGTTGACAATCTGACGACGAATCAACCTTGATATGGCTCTCTGGCGCCTTTGATGGGACTCTGGGGTCACCGATCAAGAGGCTGTCTAGATGAGAAGATCCCTTGAAGATGGTTGGTTGGTTGATTGGTTCTTTGGTTGATAGGTAGATGAGGGTGGTCGACTCTTCGTGGATGGAGATCGCTGCTCATTTGAAGATTGTCGATTTTTAATGTTCCTTCTGTCGATGTCTCTCCTGTTGCTGCTTTGGTAGAAGAAGAACTCCTTCTATTTCTAGAGAATCGAGCACATATGCGATGTGCATTAAGGTTCCTGAGATATGAAAGAATCTGTCGTCATTGCACGGTACGGGCTTCTGCGGAGCTGACACGTGATGGACATCAAGATTCCCCTCAACGAGATCTCTGATGGTTATAAACATAACCGACGGAGGTGAGACATTGTGCGTGCCGATTTGCTTGCTCGGATATAGTCGAGTAAATCTTGGAATTTCATCTTAGATTTGGAGTCTAATTGATCCTCATCTAAGATTTAAATCAATCTGATATGATATCAATCATGATTTAATCCCAATCTTATCTGCAAGAGGTGGTCTAAACAAACCAATTGGGGTGTGTAACTCCACATTTCTTTTTTTTTGAGAAATTAAAGTTTTATAAATAATAGTAATAAGTTTATATTTGAATAATAATATTTTGATTTATACTTTTGGAGGGTAATTATTTAAGTGTAGGAATTTTGAATTTAAAAGTTAGTTATAACAACTATTTGTGGTCCCCCACCACTTGACCTTTCTTAAACTGATTATTGGGTGTTCATGCAAATAATGAAAAGGAAATGGGGCTTCTTTGCTTAAAGTTATTTGCGGGGGGCTTATGTGTAAACTTTTCTTTTAAGTAATTGGAGTAGAAGAGAGAGAAGACTCATTCATTCTTCTTAGCTTCCCACTCCTCTCTTGAGCTGACTGTTCGAGAGCTCACCCCCCAATTCCATTTCCAGCCAACAACCCTAACCCAATCTTTCTTCCGGCGGGATCATCGGAGATGGCGACCGCGGCTATGATTTTCTCTACTCCGGCAGTCTAAACGGTGGCGACGATCCTCTCGACGACAAAGCTTCATCTCTCCGACAGCATCGGCACGGCTTCGACGTAGATCTCCCGACGACTAATGGTGATGATGACCGAAATCCACTCCGAGGACTGAGTTCGAGTAACGTAGCGGCGGGGTTTCTCTTGAACAATTGGCGTTCGATCGATCCTTTCGACGAAAGCGGATCCGACTGTGTCATGGAGGTGAGTTGTTATTTTCCAAGAAATGTCATTCTAGATCCTCAGATCTACAGATCTGGACTCAATTTGAGTTTTCCTTCTTTTAGTTTTGGTCGATCAAATCGATTGACTATCCCCTGTTTTGAGTGAGGGGACGGGGATCGAATCCTCCTGAAGTTCAGCCGTATTGATCTCCTCCAACTCGAATTTCGGTGAGTTGATCTTCATTTTGAGATTCAGTTTAGATCAGTAGAGTTTTTACAGATCATGAGTTGAACTGTATGTTTCTATTAGATTTTTTCATGAATTGATTGAGTGATTTTGAGTACTCTGTGTTCGAGACTCCATCGCTGGTATGTGATCGATTCTTGCTATTTCAATTCCTCTTCTAGAGTCTCAAAATTTGAGGAGCCGATTCGTTTGCTAATTTGAATTTTTATGTGTGAGTTATGTGTAGTATTGCTGCAGTAGATTGTTGGATTTGTGTCCGATTCTATCGAGCATTGTCAACAGTCGAACCCAGGTAAATACTTATTTTCTTATTTCAGTTTCTTTTTGAATGCTCGATTGTAATGTGGGTTGTGTGTTTGTGTTTTGTGGCGAACGAGTTCGTGTCTGCTCTTTGGAAGTTAGACCGTGTCTGGATTTTTATGCTGTTCGTGTTGAGTTTGGGTCGTGTCCGATGTTGGGTGAGTGTCTGCTGCGCTCGTTTTCAACTGGCATATGTGGTTTCAATAACGGCAGGATACAAAGATTTACCGAGTTGAGGCAGGGGTTGGTTCATATTACAGATTCGATTAGGTTGTATATTATTTCAAAATATTTTGTATATATTTTTGGTATGATTTGTGGTGCCAGGGATGGGATGAGTTCATATTTGAGTAGTTGTTGGGTTTTCTCCAATATATGTTTCATTGAAATAGAATAGTTGGCTTTTGGGTTATGTCACAGGGAGTATATGAATACTTGGGGCTGTGTTAGCAGGCTGGGGTTTGTAGAGTTTAATATTCTGTTTTTGAAGACTTGGCGAGTTGTATCTGAGCCTTTGCTGCTTTGGACCGGGCCGATAGGAGAATAGGAGTTGTGTTGCTATTCTTTCTTAGCTGTTGCTAACCAGATTTTTGACAGAAGTTGCTAGTATTATGTTAAGTTCTTTCATGATTGCTGGGATATGAGTTTTTGGCCAAGCCTAATCTTTTTCAAACACATTTCAATATATATATATATATATATATATATATATATTTTTTTATATATATATATATATATATATATATATATATATATATATATATATATATATATATATATATTGTTATAATAGTTTTTAAAAGAAAACTAACTAATATTAATACTTTTCTAAGGATTAACTAATTGCTTGCTAATAATTTCATAAGAATAGTAGATGTATGATCCCTAGTATAATATGAGTTTTGGTTAGAGAATAGAATTTAATTCTTAGTGGATAAATTAAGGGAATAATTGATTAGGAAATAACCAACTTGTAATCATTTTTAAAACCGGAAGACATCTAGCTCCATTCATTACCCGTACTTTTTCGGAGCAAAGAAAGTACTTTTCTATTGTTATTGTATATTTACACATCTTGTCATTTTCTAATGACACGTCATGACACGATATCTTGTACTCTCGTACTTTCTTGTTCTTGTACTTATTTGTGACGGAAGGGGAAATACACTAACTATGCGACCAAACCCGGATACTATATTCATGTAGATAGCTTAGGCCTCGCATCGTGCACGCAGGTCCTAAGTCGTACCGATATTCATGTACTCATGTACATATTCCTGTACTCCCCCAGCCGATCACATAGGCTAGTTGTATTTCAAACATTGTACACATGTCATATCTTGTACTTCAGGTTCATGGTTTACATTCTTGTACTTTATTTCTTGTACTTTTCTGATCATTTCCTGTATTTCATATTTCATGTTCTCCTGTACTCATTTCCATATCAAGATGTTCTTGTTCATTACCTAGAACTGTACTTTACTCCACTCCTGACTAGGATATGTTGCAGGTGAGATGGAGGCTCTGTGTGACACTTATATGGCCGAGAGCCTATAGATACAGTAGATCCAGCTGGAGTTACACTGGACTTAGAGGCTGAGGAAGCCTAGTATCTTACCCTTATCAGTTTATATTCTATTTTGTACCTGAGACAGTCAGACTTTATTTTAGCTGGATGAATGTAATAACTTTTATACATGTATTATTGATTCTGGGATTCATTTATAGATGTTGCGATTGTGCACATTTATGTTTATCTAGTTAGACTTCCCTAGCTTGGTACAGCTTACTTCGTCGTGTCTAACGATGAAGGCTGGGCGTGTCCGACTTGTGTCCGACTATTCAGGAGCGGGTCATGACATGTTTTTAGTGGTGGCCCATGCAGGTCTATCCTAATAGTACCTAGGTATTAGTGTACTATTGGGGTACTTGATTTAAACTTGGAAAATTGAATCACAGCATAGGAAATCGGGTACATCGGGTATATATAGATATTATATAAAATATTTATATTTATTTTTAGGATAGTTTTTTATCAATCACGAAGTTTTCTTTTGTTGCAGGATGGTCACTACGAGGAAGATCGCGGATCAGCCTGGATTTGCAGGCAGTTCAGGACAGTCTGCACCAGACGTTCCGTTAGTGCAACTTTCGCCACCACCTCCTATCTTTCCTCCGCTACCCCCGACGATGACGTTCGACGGCGCTCAAGTGATGGCCATGTTTCAGCAGTTCATTGAGGCCCAGAACCACCAGGCTGCACAGTTTCGAGCGACAGTCGTTGATGCACTCAGGACTCAAGAGCCGGAAGCGCCTCCAGTACCAGCAGTACCGAGAACGGGGACGACCAGAGACTACCAGAACCTCTGCCCGATGGATTTTTGGGGCCACGAGGGGATTGTTTATGCGGATGAGTGGCTAGAAAATGTGGAGCGGACGCTGAAGATGACGAGGATCCCGGATGACTTGAAGGTGGAAGTTGCGAGTATGCGACTCTTTGATCTGGCCAGAGCTTGGTACCGAGAGGAGCCCCAGTTAGCTGAGCCCCAGGTTCTTTGGGCAGATTTCAAAACTCTGTTCAAGAAGAAGTTTTTTCCTGACGTGGAGAGAGATGAGCTTCGAATGCAGTTTGAGGCATTGCAGCAGGGGAGCATGACGGTGGCGGAATACACATGAGAGTTCATCCGACTCAGCAGGTTCGCAGAGAGCCTAGTCAGTACACCGGAGGACAGGGCTTGGAGTTTCAAGAAGGGCCTTGCCAGAGAGTTGCGGCATGTATTGGTGATCAGCCAGGCGTCGACTTATGCGAGCATTCTCAAGATTGCTCAGGCTGTAGAAAAAGAGGCGGATCTGAAGCTGAAGGGGGACCGGGACATCGGCAGCAGCAGCTTTCAGACACCGGCGAAGAGGATTCAGACTCAGATTCAGGCAAGGCTATAGCAGCCGACACAGCAGCATCACCGTCCAGCCAGAGTTCATGCACATCAGCCACAAAGACAGCCATAGGCAGCTACTTGCGCTTTCTGTTACCGGCCAGGGTACCGCTTCGATGAATGTCACAAGAGGCTCGAGATCTGCTTATTTTGCGGATCAGATGCATATCAGATGAGGGACTGCCCACAGGCTACAGCTCGACTGATAGGAGAAGCTGGAGGACCACCACCTGCACCACCCAGAGCACTACCAGCTGCACCACAGAGGGTTCAGGCTTTACCTACTCAACAGCAGCATTTTGTACAGCATCAGCAGCAGAGGGGACCACCACAATAGGGACGTGCTTACGTAATGGTCGTAGTTGAGGAAGATGAGGCAGTTCCAGATGTAACCACAGGTTCTATCTTTTTGCATTCATTTTCTGCCATTGTATTGTTTGATTCTGGAGCCACATATAGCTTTGTATCATATGAGTTTCTGCATAGACACGGCTTCACACCTAAGCCCACTAGGAGGAACTGTCGGATTATGATAGGATGAGGGATAGTGCCAGTTAGTGAGATAGTTGATTGTCCTATCACTATAGCTGAAAGGAAGCTTAGGGCTCGACTTATATTTATGCCATTGCCCAAATTTGATATAGTCTTCGGCATCAACTGGATGAGTGAGCAGTTTGCTGTAATAGACTGCCATGAAGGGAAGGTGACTTTTAGCCCGCTTGGAGTTCCATCATTCGAGATCAGTAGACGAATTTCAGAGAGACCAGAGGGAGTCTACTTCGGAGCAGTTGGAGAAGACCAGGAGTTGCCGCAACCGCTGATTGCAGAGTTTCTCGACGTCTTTCATGAGGAGTTGCCAGGATTGCCGCCAGATCGAGATGTAGAGTTCAGCATCGACTTAGTTCCCAGATCAGCACCGAAGTCCCAGCATTGCTACAAGATCAACCCGAAGGAAGCTGCAGAGTTGAAAGCCCAGATTGATTAGTTAGAAGGCAATAGTTTTATTCAGTCCAGTGCTTTACCCTGGGGAGCACTGGTACTCTTCATTCCAAAGAAAGATGGGACTGTGAGGATGTCTATAGACTACCGTGCACTCAAAAACATCACCATCAAGAATAAATACCCTTTGCCGCGGATTGATGAGTTATTTGACCAGCTTAGTGGAGCGAAGGTCTTTTCCAAGATTGACCTTCGGTCGGGATATCATCAGATGAAGGTTCGGAAGCAGGATATTCCGAAGACAGCTTTCAATACTCGCTACGACCAGTATAAATTCTTGGTGATACTGTTCGGACTCACCAATACCCCAGCAGTGTTTATGAACTTGATAAATAAAGTTTTTCACAAGTATTTGGACAAGTTTGTCGTAGTTTTCATTGACGACATTCTGATCTATTCGAAGACCGAGGAGGAACATGTGGAGCACATGCGGATTGTGTTGGAGATTCTGCTGAAAGAGAAGTTGTACGCAAAGCTCTCGAAGTGCCAGTTTCTCTTGGATAGAGTAGAGTTCTTGGGGCATGTGGTGACTGAAGAGGGGATTTTTGTAGATCCCAAGAAGATTCAAGCTGTGGAAGCATGGACACCTTGCATGGACACCTTCCAAGTCAGTAGTAGAGATTCGTAGTTTCCTAGGTATAACAGGTTACTACAGGAAGTTCGTGAAAGATTTTACCAAGATAGCAGAGCCAATGACCAAGCTTACGCGAAAGGATAAGGAGTTCATCTAGAGCGACGCCTGCCAGTCAGCATTTAAAGAATTGAAGAGAAGACTCACTACAGTACCAGTTCTAGCTTTGCCATCCGGGTCTGGAGGATTCGTCATCTATAGCGATGCATCAGGGAAGGGCTTGGGATATGTGCTTAAGCAGAATAAGAGAGTTATTGCTTATGCTTCTAGACAGTTGAGGCCTCATGAGAAGAATTACCCTACACATGACTTGGAGCTTGCAGTAGTCATTTTTGCCTTGAAACTGTGGAAGCACTACTTGTATGGAGAGCGAGTAGACATCTTTACGGACCATAAAAGCCTAAAGTATGTCTTTACTCAGAAGGAGCTGAATATGAGGCAGCGAAGGTGGCTGGAACTCATGAAGGATTTCGACATCAATCTGCAATAACATCATGGAAAGGTGAATGTGGTAGCAGATGCTCTTAGTCAATGTCCTATTGCTATGTTTCTCACTATGGACTGGCATCATCTAGAGGATCTTGAGAGTCTGGGGATCGAAATTGTTCTTTCGGGAGTTGGAGGACAGTTGATGCACATGCAGATACAATGGGGACTGTTAGAGAAGATCAAGGAGGCCCAGTTTCTAGGTGAGGGACTCCGATGTCTCAGAGGTCAGGCAGAGGGAGGATTGCTCGACGATTTTACTATTGTAGAGGATGGATCCCTAAGGCACGAAAACCAGTTGTGTGTGCCCAAGGATTTACGAGAGGAGGTTATGCAGGAGGCTCACCAGTCGCAGTATTCTATTCATCCTGGATCTACCAAGATGTATAAGGATTTATGGGAGTATGTTTGGTGGTATGGGATGAAACGAGAGATTGCCAGATTCGTTTCCAGATGCCTTGTGTGCCAACAAGTCAAGACGGAGTGCCAGAGACTAGAAGAATTACTCTAACCTTTACCTATTCCAAAATAGAAGTAGGAACACATCACCATGGGTTTTGTCTATGGTTTATCGTGTATGCCTGGTGGCAAGGATGCTATTTGGGTTATCGTAGACAGATTGATGAAATCCGCTCACTTCATTCCATTCAAGGTAGGGCTGTCGATCGACAAGCTTACAGACCTCTACATGCGTCAGATTGTACGGATTCATGGAGTGCCAGTGAGCATCGTTTCAGACTGGGACAACCACTTCATATCACACTTCTGGAGGAGCCTACAGCTGAGCTTGGGGTCACAGTTGAAGTTTAGCACCGCCTATCATCCACAGACGGACGGGCAGTCTGAGAGGACCATTCAGATACTAGAGAATATTCTATAAGTTTGCGCACTCGACTTCGGAGGTTCGTGGGAGGACCACTTGCATCTTGGGGAGTTTGCCTATAACAATTGCTATCAGGCTAGCATCGAGATGACATCGTTCGAGGCAATATATGGACGGAGATGTCGCACACCTTTATTTTGAGACGACGTTGGCGAGAGGACTTTGCTTAGGCCAGAGATGGTGGTAGACTCAGCTGAGAAGGTCAGACTGATCAGAGAGCGTCTTAGAGTTGTACAGGATCGACAGAAGCATTGGGCGGATAGCAGACGGCCACAGGAGTTCGCAGTTGGAGATAGAGTATTCCTGAAGATCTCGCCGACCAGAGACATCATTCATTTTAGCACAGGCGAAAAGCTCAGTCCAATGTACATCGGTCCCTTCGACGTGACAGTGCGGATTGGCGAGGTGGCATATCGACTAGCGCTTCCTGCTAGCCTGGAGGGAGTGTACGACATCTTTCACGTGTCCCAGCTTCGACGCTACATTCCCGATCCGAGTCATGTGGTGGACTACTCAGAGCTAGAGGTGGGTCCGAACTTGACCTACGAGGAGTAGCCAGTGGAGATCCTTGATAGAAGGAAGAAGCAACTGCGGAATCAGACTATACCATTTGTCCGAGTCATATGGAAACATCACTCTCCGGAAGAGTCCACATGGAAGCGCGAGGATGAGATGCGAGAGCGCTATCCTAGTTTGTTTGCTTGATTGTATTTTGGTATTCGAAAAATTTTAAATTCAATAAATGATTTGTGTTTGAACCTCTTTTGTGATTTTCTGAGATTTATTTTGTTGTTCTTCGAATTTCGAAGACAAAATTTTTTAAGGGGGAGAGATTTGTAACTCCATTTTCCTATTTTTTTGAGAAATTAAAGTTTTCTAAATAATAATAACAAGTTTAGATTTGAATAATAAATATTTTGATTTATACTTTTGGAGGATAATTATTTAAGAGCAGGAATTTTGAATTTAAAAGTTAGTTATAACAACTATTTGTGGTCCCCACCACTTGACCTTTCTTAAAAACTGATTATTGGGTGTTCATGCAAATAATGAAAAGGAATGGGGGCTCTTTGCTTAAAGTTATTTGCGGGGGGGGGGGGCTTATGTGTAAATTTTCCTTTTAAGTATTTAGAGTAGAAGAGAGAGAGAAGACTCCTTCATTCTTCTCAGCTTCCCACTCCTCTCTTGAGCTGACCGCTCGAGAGCTCACCCCTAATTCCATTTCCAGCCGACAACCCTAACCCAATCTTTCCTCCGGTGGGATCATCGGAGATGGCGACCGCGGCTATGATTTCCTCTACTCCGACGGTCAAAATGGTGGCGACGATCCTCTCGACGACTAAGCTTCATCTCCCCGACAGTATCGACACGGCTTCAACACGGATCTCCCGACGATTGATGGCGATGATGACCGAGATCCACTCCGAGGACTGAGTTCGAGTAACGTAACGGCGGTGTTTCTCTTAAACAATTGGCGTTTAATCGATCCTTTCGACGAGAGCGGATCTGACTGTGTCGTATAGGTGAGTTGTTATTTTTCTAAGAAATTTCATTCTAGATCATCAGATCTGCAGATCTTGACTCAATTTGAGTTTTTCTTCTTTTAGTTTTGGTCGATCAAATCGATCGACTAACCCCTGTGTTGAGTGAGGGGACGGGGATCGAATCCTCTTGAAGTTCAGCCGAATTGATCTCCTCCAACTCGAATTTCGGTGAGTTGATCTTCATTTTGAGATTCAGTTTAGATCAGTAGAGTTTTTATAGATCATGAGTTGAACTGTATGTTTCTATTAGATTTTTTCGCGGCTTGATTGAGTGATTTTGAGTACTCTGTGTTCAAGACTCCATCACTGGTATGTGATCGATTCTTGCTATTTTAATTCCTCTTCTAGAGTCTCAGAATTTGAGGAGCCGATTCTTTTGCTAATTTGAATTTTTATGTGAGTTATGTGTAGTATTGCTGCAGTAGAGTTTTGGTTTCGTGTCCGATTCTATCAAGCATTGTCAACAATCGAACCCAGGTAAATACTTATTTTCTTATTTCAATTTCTTTTTGAATGCTCGATTGTAATGAGGGTTGTGTGTTTGTGTTTTGTGGCGAGCGAGTTCGTGTCTGCCCTTTGGAAGTTGGACCGTGTCCAGATTTTTATGTTGTTCGTGTTGAGTTCTGGTCGTGTCCGATGTTTGGTGCGTGTCTGTTGCGCTCATTTTCAACTGGCATATGTGGTTTCAATAACGACAGGATGCAAAGATTTACCGAGTTGAGGCAGGGGTTGGTTCATATTACAGATTTAATTGGGTTGTATATTATTTCAAAATATTTTGTATATATTTTTGGTATGATTTGTGGTGCTAGGGATGGGATGAGTTCATATTTGAGTAGCTGTTGGGTTTTCTCCAATATATGTTTCATTGAAATAGAATAGTTGGCTTTTGGGTTATGTCAAAGGGAGTATATGAATACTTGGGGCTGTGTTAGCAGGCTGGGGTTTGTACAGTTTAATATTCTATTTTTGAAGACTTTGCGAGTTGTATCTGAGCCTTTGCTGCTTTGGACCGGACCGATAGGAGAATAGGAGTTGTGTTTCTATTCTTTCTTAGCTGTTGTTAACCAGATTTTTGATAGAAGTTGCTAGTATTATGTTAAGTTCTTTCATGATTGCTGGGATATGAGTTTTTGGCCAAGCCTAATCTTTTTCATATACATTTCAAAAAATATATATATATATATATATATATATATATATATATATATATATATATATATATATATATATATATATATATATAAAATATATATAGATATATATATATATATATATATATATATATATATATATATATATATATATATAGTTTACTATAAACTCATTCTACTTTTGTTATAATAGTTTGTAAAAGAAAACTAACTAATATTAATACTTTCCTAAGGATTAACTAATTGCTTACTAACAATTTCATAAGAATAGTAAATATATGATCCCTAGTATAATATGAATTTTGGTTAGAGAATGGAAGTTAACTCTTAGTGGATAAATTAAGGGAATAATTGTTTAGGAAATAACCAACTTGTAATCATTTTTAAAACAGGAAGACATCCAGCTCCACTCATTACCCGTACTTTTCCGGAGCAAGGCAAGTACTTTTCTATGGTTATTGTACATTTACACATCCTGTACTTTTCTTGTGACACGTCATGACACGATATCTTGTACTCTCGTACTTTCTTGTCCTTGTACTTATTTGTGTCGGGAGGGGAAATACACTAACTATGTGACCAAACCCGGATACTATATTCATGTAAATAGCTTAGGCCTCGCATCGTGCACGCGGGTCCTAAGTCGTACCGATATTCATGTACTTATGTACATATTCCTGTACTCCCCCAGCCAGTCATATAGGCTAGTTGTATTTCAAACATTGTACATATGTCATATCTTGTACTTCAGGTTCATGGTTTACATTCCTGTACTTTATTTTCTGTACTTACATTCCTGTACTTTCTTGATCATTTCCTGTATTTCATATTTCATGTTCTCCTGTACTCATTTCCATATCATGATATTCTCGTTCATTACCTAGAACTGTACTTTGCTCCGCTCCTGACTAGAATATGTTACAGGTGAGATGGAGGCTCTGTATGACAGTTACAATGGCCAAGAGCCTATAGATGCAATAGAGCCAGCTGGAGTTGCTCTGAACTTAGAGGCTAAGGAAGCCTAGTATCTTACCATTAACAGTTTATATTCTATTTTGTACCTGAGACAGTCAGACTTTATTTTAGCTGGATGAATGTAATAACTTTTAGACATGTATCTTTGATTCTGGGATTCGTTTATAGATGCTGTGATTGTGCACATTTATGTTTATCTGGTTAAATTTCCCTAGCTTTGTACAGCTTACTTCGTCGTGTTTAACAATGAAGGCTGGTCGTGTCCGACTCGTGTCCAATTATTCGGGAGCGGGTCGTGACAGGGTGGACCCATGCTTCCTGCACCTCTGGTGAGGACTAAGTACTGATGTGCTTCTATGGCGATGAGTAGACCGTGCTTCTGGAGACGACGGAACCTTTGTGCTTTCAGGCGACGAGTGGACTTGGCTTCGAATGACGACGAGACTTATGTGCGTATAGAGCAACTTATGAAGCTGTGTTTCGGGCTACCAGAGTCACTGTGCTATAGGCGACAAGTAGGCTTGTGCTTCAGGTTGGCAAGGTTACTGTGCTTTTGGAGCGACAGGTGGACTTGTATTGGTTGCGATGGGAGTTCCTAAGTCTTTTGTAGAGAAGTAATTTAAGCTTCTGATCCGGAGCAGATGACTGCACCGTAGAAATGGAGATGGTGTGAGCATATCACCATCCTGTGCCTCATGCGGATGCAAGTAAGCAGTTGCGCCTCTGAAAAGTAGAGGCATTGGCTGCGAAGGGAAGGGTATGACACCCTTGCGTGTCTTAAGATTGGCACAGGCAGATGGCTGCGCCTCTAGAATGATGACACTGGCTTCTGGAATAAAAGAATGGGAGGAGGGCCCTACAACCATCTTGTTCTGAGGTTGGCGCAAGCAAGTGGCGACGCCTCTGGCTCGAAGGCTCTGGCTTCTTCAAAGTGTTTAGTTACCGATATACTTCTGAGAGGCTGTGCCCACAAGAATATCAGAACATGCTTCGGTGTAAGTTAATCTTCCAGCGTGTGTATCGAGAAGAAGAAAGGTTGCGCTTCGATGAAGATTGCATCCCTTGTAGATCCCTCTATACTTCTGTCGAATCTGTACTAGATCCTTTGTAGAAGAACATAATTAGTCTCTTATGTATAGTCCTGATGTGTCCATACTAGACTTTGGTAGACATGACAATGAAGGGACTTCTATCCATATCTTCTGTTTTGTCTTTTTAGCACTGAGCCTGAGTATTTTACGTCTTCTGCGTTGTGGTGAAGGGATGTCTTCAGCTGAGATTTTTCATGATTTTATACCTGCCCGATCTTCCGCACCATCGCTATGCTAAGGATGCGTTGTTTGCGATCACATTAGCTATTGGTACACCGCTGAAGATCGATTGGGCGACGGCGGAGCTCTCTCGTCCTAATATGGCCAGAGTCATTGTCGAAATAGATGCATGCAAGCCCATTCAAAAAGGATCAGAATTAACCTGCCTCGGGGAATGAGCTTTTGACAAAACGTGGAATATGAATACACCCCGTTGTATTGTAACCACTGTCATCATCAAGGCCACACGCTAGAATCTTGCAAACTGAAAAACAAGGGCAAGGAACTGGCTCACGAGGAGAAGGAGCAAGAAAGTTAGTGAGAGAGGGAGCCAGAAGTGGATACGCGTCAGGCGAATATTGACCCAATAGTCATCAAAATTCTGCCGCATAAAGACAAAAGGACAGAGCAGTATAATTATTGATAATATTAATAAAGCAACCGCCACTTTCCAAGCCCTCATAAATATTAATGAAGTAACTGCCCCTGGGGCCTTCAATTACGAGACTATCAACATTCCCAACGACCCAACGGGCAATAACCGCTTGGACATTGCATCCGAAGCTACACTGGGTGTGACTGTGAATTTGATAATGATGCAGATGGAGACCATATAGTCGAACAAGACATAAGACTAGTCGAGGGCCCTAGAAAAGGAAGTGGCGGCAGAAGCCCTACAGAACCAGATGAACCAAGTGACCTAAAAAAGGAAGTAGCGGCAGAAGCATCTGCAGAACCTGATTTGGAGAAAAGGAACTCAGAACTCAGGAGCTCAGTTGGGCGGATGAAGCCGATAAGGAAGCAATTAGCGATGCGCAACAGCACGAAGATGAAGAAGAGGCCACCGACGACGGGACACAGCAGATTGCACCAACTATTGTCCAAAAGAGGTACAAAAAGAGAAAAAAAAATTAGTGGAGCCATAAAGCCGTGTTACTCGTGCATCTGCAAATACTACAACAACTAGTAAACTCCCTGCCGCTAAGGTTTAACATCCTTATATGGAATGTTCGTGGCATTGTGAATCACTGGACTCTTAAGAGGCTCAAAACTCTTGTCAGAGTTCAAAAGATTATTTTTCTTGCCATCACACTACACCAAAATAGCTAATTAGGAACACTAGGCATATTTCAATCTGAAACGCTTATTTAGTGTGTCTAAGTTTTGGAACGGACAAAAACTGTACCAAAATAAAAAAAAGTTCCAAATATTACTTTTGTTATTTTTAACAAAAAATATTTAGTCTGGAACATATATAAACCGTTCCAAAACCGTTCCTAATGATAAAAATTAATTTCATGTGATCTCACGTGAGCTTAACAAAACTTCCACTCCAATTTTTCTTCCATCTAACCTCCATCCGCACTCACCCCACGCCCAAATCTCTTTTTGCAATCCCCACCCTACGTCTCTGGAGGGAATTAAAAATACGCAAAAAACCCTCCTTCTCTGGCGGGATCACGACGGGTCTCGCCGTCCTCTTCTCTCCATACACAGGATCAACACCTCTGGCGTCATATCCTCCACCCCCAACACCCCCCTCCCTATCCCGGCGACGACGTACTGCGTTGAGTTTATTGTGCGGCGACTCGATCTGACGGTCGGCGCACAAGAAATTCTTCTTGGAGCTGTCCAACTTCTATAGACGATCAAGATTTTCCACAAATTTTTTATTTTTAGGGTTTTGGATTGTTCTGTTGTTACTTGGAGATCACAGGTATTTTTTTCTCTTATAGACAAGTCGGTTCTGTTTGCATTATTAGTTGACTTGGAATCTAGATTCTGCTATCGATGAGATGAGAGGGATAAATTGTGCCTGGAAATTTGACCCAACGGACTATGAGTACGAGAAAGAAACTTCTTTTGATCGCCATTCTAATGATGTTAGTATCTGGTCGTATACCTAGGGTTTTAAGAGGGACGTCAGTAGCAGCCGATTCAAAATTGATAGATTCTCCTGAAGACATGGTAAGATTTGTTTGTTCATTTGAAAGTTCATGTAAAGATCTAAATGTTTGCAGTTTTGTTGCACGGACACAAAATAGAGACTGGACATATTGACACGGATGCAACACTGTTTATGGTGTGTCCTAGTATGTATTGGAGTATCTGTGTCGTGCACAATACATGCCTCACATGACACGAACATCTTAAATTGGTTAATTTTACCCCTGAACTGATTATGTGAATTTAACAATATCACAAAGTGAGGATTTTAATGGTTCTCTACATGTGTTTCTACTTAACAAAACCAATAATTTGGTTTAGCCAGCCTGGTGCTGGGTCATGCCTCAAGAAGAAGTAAATTTTTTGCCAAATCTTCATTCTTATCCTAAATTTGGATAGATGGGTAGAGGGGTTGTAGTAACATATCCCTTGCAAATTCTTTTTAACTGCTGTTAAGCTAACTTTATCATTAATCCCATGAGCACATAAAGAGTTTTTTGTGCGCTTATCTTTCCTTCTAGAAGGAAGGAGGAGGTATGTTTCTTGCAGGCCAATTCTTAATTTTGTGTGCGCCCACAATTTTCATAGGTCAAATTATCTCAACTATTATATTTTCCTTAGATATTTTAAACTTTTTTTTACTAAATTCGGCTTCTCCTGAGTGCAGCTGAATTTTCGTGCTTAGTAGGTGATGATCTCAGTAAAATAATGGCCGGAGTGGTTAAAAGTGTGATCTTTCTGTGCCCATGGGATTAACGAGAAAGAAGGGGGGTGGGTTTCATTCGACATAGGGAGTACTCACTATATAATGAAAATGCAAATAATTAAGGGGGGGTGTGAGTTACAGGCTGGACAGATTTGATCAAAAAATAGTAGGAGGCACCAGCAATGTAGCCTGAGATGGCCATCACTGCCCTACGCAGCTTGTTTTAGATTCACATGGTATACATATTTTTCCATGTTGTGGTCACTTAATAATTAGGTGACACATCAAGGACACAGGGGAAGCAAGCAACTAGCACGAGTAAAAATGGTAACTTACAGTCTTAAAGTACACATGCATCCATGAGAGGAGTAGAAAGTAGCCCTGCAAAGGTGAAATCACCGAATCAGCAACAACGTACATGTATAAAAGAGGTGGCTCATTTCTTTTATTGATTGGTAAATAAACTAGGCACCGAATAGTAAAGGTCAATGCTAATAGAGTCCAAGTATGCCTTGTATGAACTTGAGTGTTACCCAGTTGTTGACGACATTAGCAACTATGACGGCCCACGTACGAAGCTTAGATAGCAATTGGCGTACAGGCAGAAATTTACGGGGTTCGGTTGAAGAGTCTTTATTTCCAGCCTGAATGAGCCGCAATTCAGCGTGGCTGACGAGAGGACTGTCACAAGGGTCATTTGTGGCTCCAACTACCTATACAGATATCCATATGAACCCAAGTAATGCAAACAGAGCAAAAGAACCATTAATGCCAATCATCGACATTATTACTGGTGTTACAAGGAAGCTCATCACATTCCCAAGATGAAATCTAGCCATCGAGAGGCCCACATCACTTGCTCTTTCATTGGATGGGAACCATCTGCATCACAGACACAGGTATGAACTCCAATACTATGCAACTTTCAAGTAAAAATGTACCTTGAAGAATCAGTAGTTGATTTTAAGTATGTTATATTGCTAGATAAAAAGCTTCCAGTGAACCATGCTTCATGTGCTACCAAATAAAGCGGTAAGGACCAAGTTGATCCTTGCCATGTTCGTTAGATACACATCTGATGAGATTGCTTTGCAGGCTTCGTGTGAGCAAAATGGTAGAGATCAGGTGTGAGGGCTATACAACACCTATAAAGTTATTAGTTATTGTCTAATATACTTGGGGGCAGGCTACTTGAATCCGTGGCTCTGTTTGGTTCTGTAAGGGCCATCTCCTATGTTCGTTAGTAACTGCCTAACAGTTTCCATATATTGTAGCAATTAGTACCATAATCTTTTTTGTCGGTCCTAATCCTAGTTCATTTGGGGTTTTCCCTGGCCCAACTAGATCACATGACTACCATCATACTTCTAACCTGTGCATACGTCGATCTTTATTGCATGTTTAAACCATCTCAAATACCTTTTATGCTTAATCCTCTATGGAAACATCTTCCAACTTTCACAGATGCAGTAATTTCTTATCTGCTACAGCTTTTGAGTAAACCAAATGGATATTCAGCAAAATAACTTGTTTGGAAATGTTGTGAGTTCACAATGGAAACTTTCTTCCACCTTTCACAAATGCAGTAATTTCTCATCTTCTGTAGCTTTTGGCTGAGTACATCATACAAATATCATCATTCAGGAAAATAATTTGTTTGGAAATGCTGTACATTACAAGACTGCTAACCATCCTACAACTTGTATCCTCTTGTTCGTGCTTTCCCAGGAACTTATAGTACATTATGCTTAAAATTCTCAAAGTTTATTTGAACATCTTAGTAGCAATGTTCCAAGATCCTTATCAGAAAGTAATTATCGTGGGATATTGTAGGCTAAACTCGCTTTGTTTTCTGAGATCAATATTAGGTGAATGGTCACTTTGTTACTTTGGTGGTAAAGTGAAGATGGTTGTTGTTGTCTAAAGCATTACTTCACCTTTTTTCTATTTCTATTCTATTTCACAGCTCTCTCTCAAAGCTCTAGCTAGTCAAATGCACACACCCTATGAGATGATCAAACAATACTATTTTATCTTTAAAACTAAAATTGAAATCAACATTTGGAATAAGTTTCTCTCTCCCTTATTCAATTCACATATATCCTTCCAACATTCCAATCTTACAATATATATGTCCCAGTTGCATGTGGATTAGAAAGCCAAGATATTTTGGCATTGTAGCTTTCATCCAGCTGATTGAAGCAAGAATGTTACTTCATAAATTTTCCACTCTTGCATGTTTTTTTTTCTTTCTTTGATTCTTGTCTGAAAGCTTCCTTATTGTTCTCCCTATCATTTGACTAAATGTGGAATCCTCTTTAACTGACGTGCATGGCTGTTTTGGTAAGTTTAAGCAACTACTGTGCTGATCATGCACACTGCAGTGTGGTAATAGTGAAAAAGCCCAAACACAAGGACTAAATTGTGCGAGTAAGACCAGATTCTTCACCAATGTAGCTTTATATTGTTCCACATCGTAAATAAGCATAGGAAATGAAGAAACAACATGTTGGCTGTTCTATACTGTTCCAGATCGTAAATAAGCATAAGAAATGAAGAAATAACATGTTGGCTGGGTAGTAATTCTCAGCTCCTGATGTTCATGCCTTTTCTTTATTACATAATATTTATATTTGTCCCCTTCTCTTTGTGGTTTTAGATGAGCACTAATGAAGGTTCTCAAGCAATATATCTATACATTCTCTCAAAGCATAATAATCTTAAGAATACTGGACACTGTTATTTTGTAGCAAATAATTCGACGAGGACTTGCTCCTATTGCGCATGAGAAGTAGCACAAGAAACCCTCCATCCCATCTATCCCGGTTCATACTTCATATAATTTGGACAATTATATTGTTATTGATGATGAGGACTTGTCACTCCCGATGGTCCAGAAAACAAAAGAAGTGGTTTGATTTTGAATTATCTTACATAGTTAAGAGTTTCTTCCTCAATTCTTGGTTGATGAAACTAACATTCTCTATTATTTTCTCAGTATTAGGAGCTTAAGGAGGTTGAAATGGATGTGTTGGATGAGGCTCCTATTTTTTATCCAACCCAAGAGGTTTATTTAAATAATTAATTTTTTAATCCGTGCTTGAACACAGTCATTTTTGGGTTTCGACAAACAAAGAATATGAGTATTTCAAATGAGAATTTTCTGACTTACAGTTTCAGGTATTATTTTCAGGAGTTCAAGGATACTCTTAAATACATTGCAAGAATTCGCCCAAGGGCAGAACCATATGGAATTTGCCGCATTGTTCCTCCTTTAACTAGTAATCCTTTTGTATCCTGCACAAGACATGGAATAAAGATGTAGGCATCCATGAGCTGAGGCATATTCATGATTAAGGTACATTCTACTGTGTATATACTGCATATCCATCTTACGTTGATATCTAGTAACTACTCATTATTGAAGTATGTAATTTCGAGAATAGCCTAACAATATGAAGCCATGTCATATCCATTTTGGTACATAGTACAGTTGATATATTTATATAGAACTACATATATTGACTAAAACACACTCATATGCAGCTTTTACCTAAACATCAAGATGCACATTTAAAACATATAATTAATACACATGCTTTTGTTTTGTGTGTCTGTACATGTTAACTTGTCTTCAGAAATATTAACACACACACACACATACATGTACAAGCAAATCTATATGATAAACGGACCTTAAGAAACGGCTTCTTAATTCTCAGGGAAGAGTCATTCCTTGTGATTTTATTGGCGTTATGAAAACTCAGCAACCTGTCTACTTGAAAGGTATGGACTAGTGACGCCATAATAGAAGTTATTCTGTTTCTTTTCTGGTTCTTTTTTAGGTCTTTGCTTTGTTTTACACTGATTTACGATGTGCTACATATTTTTTTTCTAGGTGAAACAGTGAGCAACCATGATGAGCTCATGTCCAACTTTTTTGCACAACCAGACGCTCTTGCTTATGGGAAGGTAGAAGTTGTGACTTTTTAAGTATTGATTCTACTTGTGTTTACACTTCTCTTATAAGATGTGGATGATGTTCAGACTCCAGAACAGTTGCTAGGGGAGAATGTTGCTAACCACCTCATTCCTCACAAGGTGATGCATTTACTTTCTTCTTATGAATTGTTCCATTAACTTATAAAGTTTCGGTTCTCAAGGTAGAAATGCTTCAATGCTTGCAGACATTTTCTGGCAACAGTCATTTTTGGGATGAGGCTCCTGTTTTTTATCCAACCCAAGAGGTTTATTTAAATAATTAATTTTTTAATCCGTGCTTGAACACAGTCATTTTTGGGTTTCGACAAACAAAGAATATGAGTATTTCCAATGAGAATTTTCTGACTTACAATTTCGGGTATTATTTTCAGGAGTTCAAGGATACTCTTAAATACATTGCAAGAATTCGCCCAAGGGCAGAACCATATGGAATTTGCCGCATTGTTCCTCCTTCATCATGGAGTCATCCTTGCGCTCTTAGATACTCAGTCTCACTAGGATGAAATTTTTTGAGTCTATTTCTTGTTTTTGCTCATACTGTTTGGTATAATACATGAATTATTGGTGGAATTAAGTAGTGGTACAAATTCTTGTTTATGTGAAGAAAACTTTTAAATTTGTTGTGTCAAATTTGTTGTATTAATAACGATATTGTGTTATATGTTTCTTTGGTTTGTGAAAGTAATTTTCCATTCTTCAGCTGACTTTCTGAGAGTAAATTATGGGGTTCTAAGCTTTAATATGAAAATATTTGTTGCACATGAAAAAATGGCTTCTAAGTGTAAATTCTGAATGAAAAAAATTATGTTTCTTTTGACATATAGAATGTTGGCAACTTGGGATTGTTGGCAAATGTTTTGAGTTCTTTTGAAAGCAGTTGCTTAGATTTATTATGTATCAAATGTTTGAATTTCTAGTATCAATGGAGGGACAGTGTTAGGAACTGCTGGAAGAAGCCATGCATAATATGTTATATCATTTGCTGGAAAAAATTTAGTATCAATGGAGGAACAATTTTAGTATTAATGGAGGGACAGTGTTAGGAACACATTTATGGTGTTCCAAAACTGGAACTCATTTATGGTGTTCCAAATAGTAATCTTTGAATCGTTTTGCTAGGCACGTTTTATTTGTGTTCCAAAACTGGAACGCATTTATGGTGTTCCAGTTAGTAATCTTTGAAATGCTTTGCTAGACACGCTTTATTGGTGTTCCAAAACTGGAACGCATTTATGATGTTCCAATATATGTCCCTTGGAACACTTATTTTTCGTTCCAAGAAAATTGGCAGTCCAAAAATAGGCACATGTAATAGGCGTTCCAGAAAACAGGCGACGAGTGGACTTGGCTTCGAATGACGACGAGACTTATGTACGTATAGAGCAACTTATGAAGCTGTGTTTCGGGCTACCAGAGTCACTGTGCTGTAGGCGACAAGTAGGCTTGTGCTTCAGGTTGGCGAGGTTACTGTGCTTTTGGAGCGACAGGTGGACTTGTATTGGTTGCGATGGGAGTTCCTAAGTCTTTTGTAGAGAAGTGATTTAAGCTTCTGATCCGGAGCAGATGACTGCGCCGTAGAAATGGAGATGGTGTGAGCATATCACCATCCTGTGCCTCATGCGGATGCAGGTAAGCAGTTGCGCCTCTGAAAAGTAGAGGCATTGGCTGCGAAGGGAAGGGTATGACACCCTTGCGTGTCTTAAGATTGGCGCAGGCAGATGGCTGCGCCTCTAGAATGAAGACACTGGCTTCTGGAATAAAAGAAGGGGAGGAGGGCCCTACAACCATCTTGTTCTGAGGTTGACGCAGGCAAGTGGCGACGCCTCTGGCTCGAAGGCTCTGGCTTCTTCAAAGTGTTTCGTTACCGATATACTTCTGAGAGGCTGCGCCCACAAGAATATCAGAACATGCTTCGGTGTAAGTTAATCTTCCAGCGTGTGTATCGAGAAGAAGGAAGGTTGCACTTCGATGAAGATTGCATCCCTTGTAGATCCCTCTATACTTCTGTCGAATCTGTACTAGATCCTTTGTAGAAGAACATAATTAGTCTCTTATATATAGTCCTGATGTGTCCATACTAGACTTTGGTAGACATGACAATGAAGGGACTTCTATCCATATCTTCTGTTTTGTCTTTTTAGCACTGAGCCTGAGTATTTTGCATCTTCTGCGTTGTGGTGAAGGGATGTCTTCAGCTGAAATTTTTCATGCTTTTATACCTGCCCGATCTTCCGCACCATCGCTATGCTAAGGATGCGTTGTTTGCGATCACATTAGCTATTGGTACACCGCTGAAGATTGATTGGGCGACGGCGGAGCTCTCTCGTCCTAATATGGCCAGAGTCATTGTCGAAATAGATGCATGCAAGCCCATTCAAAAAGGATCAGAATTAACCTGCCTCGGGGAATGAGCTTTTGACAAAACGTAGAATATGAATACACCCCGTTGTATTGTAACCACTGTCATCATCAAGGCCACGCGCTAGAATCTTGCAAACTGAAAAACAAGGGCAAGGAACCGGCTCACGAGGAGAAGGAGCAGGAAAGTTAGCGAGAGAGAGAGCCAGAAGTGGATACGCGTCAGGCGAATATTGACCCAATAGTCATCAAACTTCTGCCGCATAAAGACAAAAGGACAGAGCAGTATAATTATTGATAATATTAATAAAGCAACCGCCACTTTCCAAGCCCTCATAAATATTAATGAAGTAACTGCCCCTGGGGTCTTCAATTACGAGACTATCAACATTCCCAACGACCCAACGGGCAATAACCGCATGGACATTGATCCGAAGCTACACTGGGTGTGACTGTGAATTTGATAATGATGCAGATGGAGACCATATAGTCGGACAGGACACAAGACTAGTCGAGGGCCCTAGAAAAGGAAGTGGCGGCAGAAGCCCTACAGAACCAGATGAACCAAGTGACCTAAAAAAGGAAGTAGCGACAGAAGCATCTGCAGAACCTGATTTGGAGAAAAGGAACTCAGAACTCAGGAGCTCAGTTGGGCGGATGAAGCCGATAAGGAAGCAATTAGCGATGCGCAACAGCACGAAGATGAAGAAGAGGCCACCGACGACGGGACACAGCAGATTGCACCAACTATTGTCCAAAAGAGGTACAAAAAGAGAAAAAAATTAGTGGAGCCATAAAGCCGAGTTACTCGTGCATCTGCAAATACTACAACAACTAGTAAACTCCCTGCCACTAAGGTTTAACATCCTTATATGGAATGTTCGTGGCATTGCGAATCACTGGACTCTTAAGAGGCTCAAAACTCTTGTCAGAGTTCAAAAGATTATTTTTCTTGCCATCATTGAACCAAAAGTTGATAAAGCACAACTGACTTTCTTTCAACTCAAACTTGGATTTTCTTGCGCTCTTTCTAATAAGTATGGCAACATATAGATCATGGCTAAGTCGGGTTGCACTATTGCTGCAATTGACTCCTTTGATCAAGCACTTATTGTCTCTGTCACATACCACATGATACTGATTGTAGCTATGTTTTCGATGGTGCATGGAAACAACACTAAGGAGGGGCGCAGGGTGCTCTGGGATAGATTATTGCAGCTTCAATCAGTTTAGCACCTCCCTTGGGTTGTTTGGAGGGGATTTTAACGCAGTATTGCATTCAGAAAAAAAAAAATATGAGGGCTTCCTGCTGATCTAGTCTCTATGCAAGAGAGTGTCAACTTTCAGTTGATAGAAGGGTTGACGGAGCTGCAGTACACACGGAGCTGTTATACGTGGCTTAAATCTAAGAAGGAGGGGCGTCGGGGCTCTAGGCTTGATCGAGTGTTCATGGACAACGTCTGGTTGGAAATGGATCCCCTAACTGTTGCGGAGCACATTAACAAAACGGAGTCAAAACATGCTCCGATCCTTGCTCGATTTATGGCAAATCCAGTTGGTGGTAAAAAGCAGTTTCATTTTCTCGAGTTTTGGACCAAACATGAGGAGTTCAAGCGTACTGTACAAGAGGCTTGGCATTCAGTGGAGCATAGGAATGGCATTACCAGGGTCTCGCTTAGGTTAGATGCATGCAGGAAGTACCTATCTACGTGGAGCCATAGAACCTATGGGGACATATTCCAAGTAGTTAGAAATGTAGAAGATGCGGTTATAGCGGCAGAGCTAAAACACGAGTAAGACAACTCCATGCACAGTCGCCAGACCCTCTCCAAGGCTACTGCTATTCTCAAACAATGTGTATTGTTAGAAGAGGATGTTTGGAAGCAAAAAGATCGACTTAAATGGATTTAGAAGGGAACAAAAATGCGACTTATTTTCATGGATATGTCAATAACAGGAAGAAGGCTTTACGAATTCATTTGATAACTAAAGAGGATGGCAGTGTCCTTACAGACAGCAGGGACATACACTCTTATGCGATTAAATTCTATTATGCCTTATATGAAAGAGGGGAAATTCGGGATGACGAAGAGCTCCTATCGCATATTCCCACCTTGTTATCCGCTGAAGATAATGCCATGCTGATTGCAGCACCTTCCAAGGAAGAAATTTTCAATACGATCAAGAGTAGGGATATACACAGTGCTTTGGGACCTGACGGATTCACTAGCCTCTTTTACCTCACGTGCTGGAACATTATTGGCGATGACATTTTTGAAGCAGTTAGTATATTCATGGATGGTTTCTCATTACCCAGGTCCCTCACGAACACTTCTTTACTCCTTATTCCTAAAGTAAAACAACCAAAATATTTTTATGATCGTAGACCTATTAGTCATTGCACTGTGATGAACAAGATCATATCGAAGCTTCTTGCTCGGCAACTAGCTCCAATTCTTTCTTGGCTTATTTCTTCTGAACAAAGTGGCTTCACCCAAGAAAGGAAAATAGTGGATAATATCCTGCTAGCTCAAGAACTGATTACCAAGATGAATCACAAACATAGGGAAAATGTTGCAATTAAGCTGGATATGATGAAGGCTTATGATCGATTGGATTGGTGTTTCCTGCTGAAGGTGCTCCGTAGGTTTCGCTTTCACAACAAATGGTTTGATATGGTGCTCAGGCTAGTTAACAATGTTTGGTTTTCTTCCCTCATTAACAGAGAGTCTACGGGTTATTTCCAAGCTTTCAGAGGGGTTCGACAAGGAGATCCTCTTTCTCCCGCATTATTTATATTAGCCGTGAAGGTCCTGTCTAAGAACTTGCAGACTCTTCCAACTACAGAAGGATTCTTTTTTTACTTTCATTTTTTCTAGGGGATGCCCTCTGATTAGGCATATTTCGTATGTGGATGATGTTCTTCTGTTTTCATCATGGGAATTCTGCTCCATTAGTATGATTCATGATCTTCTCATGCGCTATGAAGAAGCTTCGGTATAGAAGATTAATAAGGCGAAGTCTTTTATCTATGTTGTGAAGAAGGTTTCGCCAGATAGAGCAGCAAAATTGGCTAACAGAACTGGTTTTGCAATAGGCACGCCACCATTCACTTATCTTGGTTGTCCCTTAATGGCTGGGCAATGCAACGGAGGCATGTATGAAGATATGCTCAATAGAATCAGATCAAAATTCGATGGTTAGCACAATAAGATCCTATCGTCGGGCGGCAAACTCATTCTAATCAAAGCAGTTCTAACATCCATTGTAGTGTACACGTTGGCAGCATACAATCCCCCATTATCGGTTCTTCACCGAATGGAAGGCATCTTCACGAGTTTCTTTTGGGGAGCTAACGACGGGATCCCCAAGCGTAATTGGTTGAGTTGGAAGAGTATAGCCAGAGCCAAAGAAGAAGGTGGCCAAGGGATTAAAAGATTAGAGGATGTTATGACACTACCAAAATAAGTGGTTTTAGCGACGCCCAAAAACGTCGGAAAAATAGGAAATTCCGTCGCTAATCTGTATCACCGACGTATTTACCGACGTTTAGCTTTTGTCGCCGTTTCCTTAGTCGGTGATCACGAAAACGTCGCTGAACGTCGCAATTACCGACATTCAGCGACGTACGAGTACGTCGGTGAGTTATCGACGTTTATCGTCGTTCCGTCGGTATATTAGCGACGTATATGTAGTCGCCACACGTCGGTAAAACCTGGAATAGTTACCGACGTCTAGCGTCGTTTCGTCGGTAATATAGCGACGTGAGTTTTGTCGCTAGACGTCGGTAATGGTCCTGTACATTTTTGCAGCTAGTGTCGGTAAACGTCGGCAAATACGTCGGAGAGCTGTACTTTTTTGCAGTTAGTCGTCGGTAAATGTCGGTAAAACGTCGCAAACATATATTATTTGCAGCTTGTCGTCGGTAAACGTCGGAAAACGAAGTCGCTAAACGTCAGTAAGCGTCGCTAAACGTCGCTAAAGTTGTAAAAAAAATAAAAAAAAATAAAACACAGATTCTATATTACCACTCACAATTCTATAAAACACATATAGGTACACATTCAAATCCCCACTCACAATTCCAAATCACAGCGCATTGAAACCCCCACTCACAATTCCAATACAAACATCCAATACAAACATCCAATCATAAGTCACAAATATCCAATCATAAGTCACAAACATCCAATACACAACTAACATCCAATACAAACATCCAATCATAAGTCACAAACATAAGATGATACAAACACAAATAAAAGTCCTAACTAGGACTACTAGTGATCTGGTGCAGGAGGGGCACCGCCGCGACGAAGGCGTAAAAACTCCTCATACTCCGCAAGTGAAATCGATACAGATGGAGCGCCAGGCTGTGACGTCGGTGGAGTCGGTGTCGAAGAAGAAGGCGGTGGAGGCGGCGGAGTCGACGACGATGAAGGCGCACCCAGAGTACCAGCATGCTCCAACGCTGTAAGTCGCTGGTTGTATGAATCCATGATAGATAACATTCTACCAGTGCTCTGGACCATCGAATCCTGCGCCTTTCTCACCGTCTCGGCCATGGTCACCTGTCCTGTCTGCAACTCCGTCACCGTGCGCTCTAACCCTCCAACGGCGCGCTCTGTCCTCTCAGTCGTCTCCCTGAGGTCTATAATGCCGCGGTCGAGCGCATCCAATCGTGCTAGCAGCGCAGGATCGTCCGTAGGATGCTGAGACTGCTGCTCGATCCGTCGTAGCAGGTCGTCACGGAGAGACTCCATCATCTGGTGGACTCGGGCAGACTCCTGGGACGGCTGTGGACCATGCACACTAGCAGGAGATGTCCTAGAGGACTGGGTCGCAACTAGGGCGCCATAGGATCCCGTACCGTAGTACGTACCCCTACGGAGGCCACCAGCGGCGGTCATCCACAGCTCGTCCTCCGACGGAGCTTGAGTGGGCTGCGAGGAAGTACCGGCCTCTCCTGCATCAGGTGCACTAGCAGCCGCCCGTTCCCGCAGCCTCTTATACTCGGCCTAGAAAGTATGGATAGTACTCTATGATTTCTAATTTATAATTAATGTACTTATTTTTACTAACTTCATGAATATTTATTTGCATCATATTTACTAAGTTATATTAAAATGGACACGAAGTATTAAATTAAGATAACGTATTGTAATACTTACATAGGTCTGCTCGGCCCTCTCGTCAATAAGGACTCCGCCCTTCCGATGGGTGGCCAGGAAGACGGTCACCATGTCGGCGTTACCGACCTTCCTTACCTGTAATTAAATATATTATCTTAGTAATAATTTATCGGATTTGCATTAAAATAATATTTCTAAAAGAGAAAGACATACCAGACGACGGAAATGTTCCGTCATCGGAATCGACCCACCGCACCACTTCGAGGCATGTTGCCTAGCCGCCTTGGCCTTCTCCGACTTCTCCTTGTACTTTGGCTCCTCGAATCGAGCCTTCATCGCATTCCATTGATCAGGGGTGATCCAACCTTGGATCGGCTTTCCGGCACGATCACGATCCTTCTGATCGTTGATAGAGTCGCGGATCAGCTTGGCAGCGACGGAAGGAAACATCCCCTCGATCTGCTCGGCCCGGTGCGGCGGATAGTAAAACATATCCTAGAACAGTACGAAACCAAATATTTATTAGTTATATATAATATGCATAAATTAAATGATTCATGTTAAAAACAAATCTATTTTAACCTTGAAGCGCGTAAACCAGAAGTTCTTCCTTTCGTCTGGAGCATCAGAGTAGTTAATCCAGGGACCACCATAATTATGCCTCAGCATATCGCCTAGGCGTCTCTGTACCCCTGAAGGACGATATCTATACATACATATTATATTCATGAAAAAAGTTAATTTATGATAAAAACAGAAGAAAAATAATAATAAACCAAAATACCTACTTTGTACCGTCGGCCCAGATCTCCGTCCTCCCCTCCTCCGGAGGTGCGCACGCATCATCTTCATGATGCTGGTCGGCCGTCGGCGCATCCTCCTCGGCCATCTGCTCATCCGTCTCCATCGTCGTATCAACATCAGGAACGCTAGACGGGGGAGCCCTCTCAACAGGTCTGGAACTACTCGTCCCAGGAGATATGCCACGTGACGTCGTCCCAACCGGCCCAGCTACTGTCCGATATGGAGGAGTAATCGGCGACGAGGATCCAGAGCCGGTACCAATAGGAGGTACCGAAGGCAAACTCCGTCCCCTAGCAGTACCTGTAGGAAGTACCGGATGATCCCGACCTCCTCGTGGCCCTCGCAAATGTCCGCGACGACCTGCCATACCTGATAACAGCATATGATAGTACAAGATATAATAGAGACTAGAAATATGACAGTACAACAAATAATAGAGACTAGAAATATGACAGTACAACAAATAATAGAGACTAGAAATATGACAGTACAACAAAGATAATAACCAAGGTAACATATGATGATACATTCTACAATAAACATCTAAGTCCAGATAATATCTCTCTCAATCATCTTCAGAATAATCATCTTGTTCGTCTTCCTCGACCTCATCTTCCTCTTCCTCCTCATCTTCACTTTCGTCTTCACCTTCGTCGGCTTCGCCTTCCTCTTCGGATAATTCTACATCTTCTACATTATGTGTCGTGTAATGCGTAACTTCCGTGGAGTCCACATCGACAATATTGGTTACAGGAGGTAGCTCGTCCTCCTGGTAAGCTTTTTCATCAACATCAAAAGTATCTCTAGCTTTAGTCTTGCATACTGCCCACCAGTCAGACTTCGTTGCTCCCCGTCTCGGATAAGCTGTAAAATACACGAGCTGAGCCTGAGTTGCTAGGACAAACGGTTCGTAGCCTTGATATCTACGCTTGTAGTTTATATCCACAAGACCATGCTTGTCAATTTTCCAGCCTTGATTTTCAATCGGATCGAACCATTCACACTTGAACAACACGATATTTGCAGGTTCTCTGCCATAATTATATGACAACTCCACAATCTCTCGCAAGATGCCAAAGAAATCATTTCCTGGATCGACGTCTTTGTAGTTCGAAGACTTGATACACAAACAACTGTTCTTCGTGGAATCAAGATCCAGGAAGCTGTCTCTGATCGGAGCATTTGTCGACTTGAACCGAAAGCCATTGACACAATAACTTGGCCATGTTTTAACAAAAGTAATTGGTCCCTTGGCAAGAGTTCTAATTAATTCAATCTCGGGTGAAATTAGACGATCGACCTGAATACCAATCATACCTATATTTCTAAGATACTCTATATACTCTAGGTACTAGGACTGAACTAACTCTCTAACACTCTAATGATACTCACTCACATATACCCACTCTTACTTAGGAATACTAAGATCTGACACATACTGATAATCACGTCCCTAATGTGGAGTCGCAAAATGTCGCTGAGTTAAACAAAACAGCGACGTTTTGTGACTAGACCGCGACATCAGCTTTCCCGGTAATTCATGGCTTCTGTGAAATAACCACATCTTGGCTATTTGTTAAATAGATCGACCATGAGCTCCCATGTTCAGTCGTGCCTTCAACATCATGTTCAAATGAAGGTGACAAGCAGCTGACTATAGAAAAATATGCCGTATTGAGCTTCATAAAGAAATGCAAGATTACTACATAGGAGAAAAGGTTTGGTAGGATTACGTCAAAGCACACGGCTTAGAAAATTATGACATATTTGTCTTCCGACACCGTAGTAACATGGTTGGTACATTAAGGGTCTTTGACAAGGTGACATGTTGTGAAAAAATATATCCTTATAGTTCTTCTACGGATTTACTTTAACATTACGTAGGAGAACTAAGGATATATTTGTTCACAACATGCCACCTCCTCAAAGGCCCTTAATGTGACAACCATGTTACCACGGTGTCGGAAGACAAATATGTCATAATTTTCTAAGCCGTGTGCTTTGACGTAATCCTACCAAACCTTTCCTCCTATGTAGTAATCTTGCATTTCTTTATGAAGCTCAATACGACATATTTTTTTATAGTCATCTGCTTGTCACCTTCATTTGAACATGATGTTGAAGGCACGACTGAACATGGGAGCTCAGGGTCGATCTATTTAACAAATAGCCAAGATGTGGTTAATTCAAACGATAGGAGTCGCTATATTCCTTAGAATAGACTTGGAATATTCTCTAGAATATTCTTGGAATATGCCTTGTAGCCAAGTGCTAATTAGATCTAGATCTAATTACTCCTATAATTACCTCTCCTGCCCCCATTAGTGCTAATCACTACAAGTGGGGGGCCATGGGGGTGCTACTGCTGATGTAAACTGCTGCTACAACAGCTGTTCTTGCTGCTGCTGTTGCTGGAATGGGGGCAGCAGCTCACCTTCTACTCCCCATCCATCTATCCACCTATCCATCCAACTATCTATCTAATATATATCTACACATACCAATAGCTAACTAGTATCCTATTTCTAACCCCAACTTGGTATCCCAAACCAAGGCTCTAAGACGGATAAATATCAGGTGTCTGAATCTGAGCCACAAAGTCCTAAATAGAGCAATACAGGTCATGATATGCAAAATACAAGAGAAATGAAGGATACAATGCAATCTATATGATTTCTAGGTCAATCTAGGTCAAAGTCAAACTTGGTCAACTCTAGTCAACTCTAACAGTCAAACTAGGTCAACCTTAGTCTAGTTTGGTCAAACAAGGTCAAACTAGTCTAGGTTAGCCTCATCTAGACTAAAGTCAACTATTGGTCAAACATAGCCTATTAGGTTCAATACCAAGGCATTCTAGGTCTTGGGCTAGTCAACTAAAGTCTAATTAGGCCTAACCAACATAGCCTTATATGTTACCCTAGAAACAATCCTAATTGGGTAAACTATATATACAAGAGCCTATATACAAGCTATAAACCAAAATCCTATAATAACTTGGACTACCAATCACATGTATTCAAAACATCATATATATATATATAATTCATACCTTACATATAAACTTATCCCTCACATTCACTCCTAACTCCATACTCCAACCTCTCAACTCTCAACCCATGACTTCAAGGCTAACTCAGCCCCAATTCAACCTCTAACCTATAACTCACATCCTCATGTAACCATAATAGCCTATATATATCCAATAACATATAGATAACATATTATGCAATATAACTCTCACATCTATGTAGTCTGAAAACTCTTAGTCCTAAATATCTACCCATACATTAGCTCAAGAACAACAACCCAATACATATGTATACTATAGATTATAGGGTCACCCATGGAGTATTACCTTAACTTTAACCCTCAACTCATAGACCACAGTATATTTCTAATGCAGACCACATAGGCACCCAACATATTACACACTGCTGCAGTTGGACCAAGGGAGGTACTAGGACCAAGGTGGGGGTATTCAAGGCTGGCTGAGATACACTGGGCAGAAGAAAATGTATGCAGTGAAGGAATTCATGGGCAAATAAAGTGCAGGACAGTACATAATGATGTGGGCTGATACATGGGTAAAATGGACTGATGGAGGATATGAACCCAACCTTTGAAATGGTCATGCCTACTGCTACTGGTTGCTGCTACTCTTCTGCTGCCTGCTTGCTGCTGCAAGGGGGGTTGTAGATGCTAAGCAAAGCCCAAGCCAAGGCAAAGCAGCACAAAATAGAGAGTGCAACACAAAATGGGGATGTATGTATGCAGCTGCACACAGGGGAAGTGGTCATCTATGAAGGTTTACATGAATGATCAAGGAGGAACTAAACAAATGCATTAAAAAGGCTTAAAGACTGAACAAAACTCAGATCTATCTAACAAAACCATGTGTCTGTGTGTGTACGTGTGTCTGTGTGTGTACGTGTGTCCGTGTGTGTGTTCGTGTGTGTGTCCGTGTGTGTGTGTGTCCGTGGGAGAGGAGGAGGAGGAGGAGGAGGAGGGGGAGCTTAGGGTTTACCTGAGCTCGAGGAGGAGGAGCTCGACGGGAGGGGGGGTCGTCGGGGAGAGGGATTCGCCGGTGGAGAAGGGGGGAAGTCGTCGGGGAGAGGGATTCGCCGGTGGAGAAGGGGGGAAGTCGTCGGGGAGAGGAGGGGACTCGTCGGGGGGGAGGGGGGACGGTGGAGTCGTCGGGGGGGGGGGGGGGGGAGGGATTCGCCGGAGGAGGAAATCGGGTCGAGGGGGGAAAAAAATTTTCGTTCGAAAATTTTCGTTCGACTGAACTCTCTGCCCTAATTATAAAAGAGTTAGCGACGTCCTTATTAGCCGTCGCTAAACGTCGCCAAAATGGCGACGTTAAGTAAGTTACGTCACAAAACGTCGCTATTCAGCGACGTTTTTAGTCTTCTGTCGCAGAACGTCGCTAGTCAGCGACGTTTTACGACGTTTCCTTCGTGGCGTCGCTATATTCAATGTTTGGCGACGCCACAAGCATCCGTCGCTAATATACGTCGCTATATGAGCAGATTTTAGTAGTGTGAACGCTATGACAATCAAGTTATGGTGGAAATTTCGAACTCAAGATTGTCTCTGGATGAGATTTTTTAAGGTAAAATACTGTGCACATACTCCGGATAAACAAGTTGAGATTACCTCTAATGCTTCACATGTGTGGAAGAGACTACTTCAGGGAAGAGCACTTGCAGACAGGTTTATTATAAAGGACCCGGATGGATGGAGATGGAGACGCTCACTGGCGGGACAGTTCTCAATCGTATCAGCTTGGGAGGTAGCAAGAACTCCGAAGCCGTTACTTCCGCATTTTAAGCATATCTGGAACGTTTGCATTCCCATAAAATGGTCAGTCCTTATATGGAGAATTCTATACAATAAGCTGCCTACTGATGATAACATTTCATGCCTTGGTTTTAGCTTGGCATCAAAATGTCATTATTGTGATAATAGCTCGATGGAATCTATCGAACACATCCTGAACAAGGGGAACATGGCTCAGCATGTGTGGGCATCGATGTAGAGGGATTACCAGGTTCATTATTGTTGCAGAAGCTTATTACACAGACTTAAAGGGTGGTGGCGAAAGAAGAACAAGCACATGAAAGAGATTGCAGTAGGAGCGGTAATGTTGGTATAATAGAAAATTTGCAACAAATGGAGGTACGAAGGGCATCTATTCTTGTCGGACAAGCTGATCGGAGAAGTCCAGAGGCAAATCATAAAGGCATCTGTTAAATGCTTGCACAAATAGTCTGATGTACTTTGAGTTGGAACTATTTTTAAATAAAGTTGATTTTGAAATATATATATATATATATATATATATATATATATATATATATATATATATATACTTGGCTTGAAACCCTAGGGCATCCACATCTTTCTCCTCCGACTCCGGCGTGGCCCTAGGTCGTGCTGGCGTCCTCCTGGGGCTGCCAATCCACTTGGATGGTAGCGCCTCCCAAGTGCTTGCCTCTTTGGGTTTTAGGGTTTCATGGCTGCCAGATCGTTTGCGGAAGTGGTGAGCAGTATGGTCACATCGACCACACTGATTATCCCTCCTTGAATCATCTCTTTCAAGGGTGCTCCTGCAATCTCCTTCTCGGAGAAGAAAGAAGTTGTTTTAATTGCTCCACTTCGCTTCCCACTTGTGGAAAATTTTCACATGCAGGGCCGTCGATCGGTTTAATTTGAAAGGCGTTCTCGGGGTTTGGCTTTGATGGTGTCATTAGTCAGGAGCCATAGATACTAAACATATCTTGATTCGTCCCTCACATGAATTAGACTACCTACTTCTTCGTTCGAAAGATACTTTGTATATTGCTAGGGCTCCGATAAGGGTTTTGTAACCCCATTTCCCAGAGATCAATAAAATATAATATTTTCTATTGTTTAAAAGAAATATTTAGGTATTATTATTTTAGAATATTAATGATTTTTGACAGCTATGAGATGGTGTTATTGTAAATAATTTTCTTTATTTCCTCAACTACTAATTGTTGGACTTCACTTACAGCCCAAACTATGGCCCATTTCATGCATTCCTATTTGAGACAGTCTGTTAGGAATGCTTCTTCACTAGCAGTTTCATTTCTACTTTCCTAATGAATCATGTGCTACTATAACAACTTTCTAAATTTTACTTCATTAAACTTTTCCCTCCACTTGATTTCCCCTGGCCCAAGCAACGGCTAACCAACTTCTTAACCTATTTAAACCATTCATCATCACTCTCCTCCATTCTGATACTCTAATAAATTTCTATAGTAGAGCTCTTTCTTCTTCCTCTCACTCCCATTCCGCAACCTAATTTCTGGAGAATGGAACCATGGCGACGACGATGACGATCTCCTCTGCTAGCTAAGACCGCAACGACTGAAAAGTTTCGCGACGACGGCGGTTGTCTCCTCAGATCATCGGCACGCGAGCGGATCCTCGGCGATTTCTCCTTCTTCTCGACAAACTGACGGCGACAAACTGGTGAGGAATCGATCTCAATTTTCGTTCGAGATCTAGAGAATTTTGGATGATTCTTGAAAAATTAATGTTCGATTTCTTTTCTTGATAGAGGTTGATCCGCTCCTCTTATTAGTACGGACGTCGACGAACCGATGCGGAGCCTTCGATTGATCTTTGAGATCTGTTCGAGCAAGTCCAGAACAATCAATTGATGAGTCGGTTTGGATTTTGTTTTGATATCCTTTGAATTTTTGGATTCGACTGAGTTCTTGGTCGAGAACTCTGCTTCTTCGATTTAATCGATTCTTTATTGCTGTATTGATCTATGAGATGCATGAGATCTGAGAATTTGCTACATTTCTTGGCTTCAAGGAACAAAGGAGACACAGGAGTGTGATCTTGTGTTGTTGCTCGCTACACGTTTGATGAAATGGCCGAACCAGGGACAGAGCTGTAAATAGGATACGTGAGGCTCGTGTCTGACTCTGCAGAGCAATCTTCCTCGTTTAGGATTGATCCTTACTCCTTCAGGTATTATATTACCTCTCTTGAGTATGCTGATTTTGCTTCATAGCAAGATTTTAATTGATAGTGTCGGCCAGGGATGGAATCGGGATACGAAGTACGGTTCTGTATGTGTCGTGTGCGTATCATGTTCGTGTCCATCATAGGAGTCGTCTATCATTTATCATTGCTAGTACGGGGTGGACGAACACATGAGTAGAAGTGGCGTGTTGGGGAGTTGTATCGCATTTGGACGTTAGTATTGGATTGGTTAAATCGTGTCGGCTGTGTCTAGGATGGTGTCCAGTATGGGGAGAATGGATGCAGACCTACGTGGTGTTGTTTCAATTGGATTTGTTTGTGAAACTTCTTATTATGGTTCTGTGATTCTTCCTTCCTTGACATTCTGAATTGTAGTGGGAAGCATAGTCGTTATAAGTTTAATGTTGGTTTGAACTTATCATGTTTGGTGAGCTGGGTTGATTATGTATTTTCCTTCAAGCTGGGGTGGAGTATAGATTACATATATAACTATTGTAGTAGGTGATCTGGCTTTAATTCTGTTGGACTTTAGATTCGTTAGGGTTCCTTTCATCTGCAAAGGATAGGATGAGACTTGAATTGGGAAGTAAACTATTGGAGTTGGTAGGGAAGTTTCTGTACTTGTAAATTTAAACAAATATTGTACCTTGTATAATTCCTGAGTTGGTGTGTTAATGGAATGGTATAGTTCTGGGTTCAGTTATACTCTGTTTTGATATTTCTAATCTTGAATCTTTGGGTTCTGTTGTTACTTCGAGTTTCTGGAATTGGCCTATGGGCTGAGTTTTAGGCCGGGCTAATATAAAATATTATGTTGTAGGATAAAAATTAGTCTTCTGGTATATTTAACTATTGGTTTATGGTAGCTGGTGTTGCTATCATAATTCTTAGTGTAATTGATTTTGGCTAAACTTCTTTAACAATTTAGTTAACATTCATATTTAAAACCTATATTTTGCTAAGAAATATTTTGGGGAGTACTTTCTAAATAAATTATTTGTATATAACATTTACCATTTAAATTTCTTATCCTCTTATAGCTCTATATATAATCTTAAAATTGTTAATACAATTTGGATCATTAAATTCTTAAAGGATAGTATGTAGTCTTCTTGCCAACTACTAGAGGAAGAGAGTTAGATAAAGATTTAGTAAACAGATGAATTCTTAGTAATGTTACTTTAATGTCATAGTTAAGAACTTGACCAACTTGTACCAATTAACAGCAGGACGTACAGATCTTCTCTTTTTTCTGATCACCTTGAGCAAGGCAAGTACATTCTATGGTCTTGTGCATTTATATTCATTTCTTGTACTCCTCTTGATGACACGATGTGACATGATATTATGTACTCTTGTACTTTCATGTTCTTGTACTTACTTGTGGGCGAGGAGGAAAAATACACTAGCTATGTGACCAAACCCAAGGATCAGAAATTCAGGTTTATAGCTTAGGCCTCGCATCGTGCACGCGGGCCCTAAGTCGTACCCATTTCATGTTCTTATTCCTGTGCTTACCCTAGCCGGTCATATATGCTAGCTATATTTCAAATATTGTGCACATGTCATGTCTTGTACTTCAGGTTTAGAATTTACTTCTTGTACTTTATTTCCTGTACTTTCTTTACTTTACATTCTTGTACTTTCATGTTATTTTTCTGTACTTTATATTTCATGTTCTCCTGTACTCTTTTTTATATCATGATGTTCTTGTTCATTATCTAGAATTATACTTTGCTCCACTCCTGACTGGATATGTTGTAGGTGTACTTGAGGATACCGTTCCACCTTATGGGCTAGAGCCCAGGATTTTAGCTGAGCAGGATGGAACCATGACTTAGCTAGAGGTTACAGGTTTAGATTTGTTTAGCTTTACTTCTAGATATTGTATATTGAGAGTTCACAGTTGTATTTCATTCTTGTTACCGGATTTGTCTTTAGTACTTTCATGTATAAATTGAATTATGACTTGTGGATTATGGTGATCATTCTGGGACAGTTAGATGCTGTGATGTTTACTTTCATGTTGTTCTTGGAGTTTTTCCTTAGATGTTTACAGCTTACTACGTTGAGTCTTCCAACGTAGGCTAGGCGTGTTCGACTCGTATCCAAAAATTCAGGAGCGGGTCGTGACATGTTTTTAGTGGTGGCCCATGCAGGTCCGTCCTAATGGCACTTAGGCTATAGAGTGTTATTGGGGAACCTGTTAGACTAAGAAAAACTCATCACAGCATAGGATTACGGAAAAAATGGTTATGGTTATTACTAAGTCTGGTTATACATATTACTTACTAGGTTTGCTTATTATAGTTAGGTCATTTTAACAGTTTTCTATTTTTCAGATGGATCAGACACGCAACATAGGAACTATCGATTCACCTACACATGACGCTTCTGAGCTTCCACCACCCATGTCGCCTTTACTATCACCATTGGTAGTACCCAGTTGATGGAGATGTTACATGAGTTCTTCAATGCCCAAAGGGAGCAAGCCTTTCTTTTCCAAGCCAGACTTATAAATGTGCTTTCTAAGCCAAGGAGGACTTCTGATTTCTAGACTCTAGAATCTTTGGATTTTCCCGACACCGAGCATATTTCTTGCACCGAGGGGCAGATCGAGAACCTGGAGCCGCCACTTGTGGAGATCATCCAAGTCTCCGAGGATCCGACTCCTTTGAAGGTTGAAGCCACCAGCCAGAAGGTCTTGAATGTAGCACGGGCAATAGAACGAGACGGGATGCTGAAGCCCAAAAGAGACATGAAGACTTATCACGGAAGTAGCAACTACTCTGGACCCACAAAGCATTGCAACTCTCAGACAGTGCCTCTTCAGTCGCATCATTAGCCGTGTCATCAGAGGTAGATTTAGACCCAATTTTCTTGTGTATTCTGCAATAAGACGGGACATCATATTGACAAGTGCCGTAAGAGGCTCGGACTCTGCCTGTTCTGCTTATCGCCTGCCCATCAAGTCAAGGATTGTCCAGAGGCCGCTGATCGCACTGCCCAAGGATGAGCACGAGGAGCACAGGACTGCAGCAAGGGGACCTGCCTCTCCAGATTCAGCAACCGCATGGAGCATTACTGCAGGGACCAATCTACGTCAGGACCGCTGAAGACGTTGAAGAGATTTCAGTCCCTGAGGGATACTGAAGACAGAAGATTTTCCTACATGATTGGAGAAGGCCGTGGATCGTGATTCGCAATCCAATTTTCTTTGGATTTTTCTCTTAGAACCTAAAATTTCCTTATTTTCTATTCAAGATTTGTCAGACTTTGTTTTCTATTCTGGAACTTTGGTTTCTATTCGAGATTTATTTTTAGATATTGTTCATATTCTAGATCTTGTTTCTTATTCATAAATCTGTTTCTTATGCGAAAATTGTTACCATTCGATAAATTTGTTTCATATTCACTATTCGACTCTATTTGATATTCTTTCTACTCAAGCTTTTGTCCGAGACTTCGTTTCCTACTCTAGATTCAGTTTCCTATTCATGATTTTGTTTCGACCTTGCTCACTATTTCAGATTTTGCTTCCTATTCGAGATTTTGTTTCATAGTTGTTATTTGAGACTTTGTTCGATACTTTGTTCCCTATCTCGAGATTTTGTTTTCTATTGGTGATTTGTTTCGTACTCGAGATTTCATTTTGAAATTTTGTTTTCCATTCAAAACTTTATTGAGCTTTGTTTTCTATTTGAGACTTGTTCCTACTCAAGACTTTGTTGAAGATTTCATCCGAAATTTCCTGTTTGAGATTCAGCCCCTATTCTGGACTTTGTTTGAGATTCAGTCCCTACTTGAGACTTCGTTTGAAGATTTCGTTTCCTATTTGAAATTTTGACTCGTTCTCTATATGAGATTTTGTTTTCTATTCCCGACTTGTTTTCTATTCAAGAATTTGTTTCTGTTCACGACCTTGTTTGATCTCATTTTCTATTTGAGATTCTGCTTGTTTCATATCCACAATTCGATGCTTGTTTCCTATTCACTAATAGATACTCTATTTTTATTATTATTCACTATTCGTGGTCTTGCTTATTGTTCGAGATTTTTTATTCGAGAATTACCTTCTATCTGCGACTATGTTGGTATTTTATTTCTATTTGAGACTTTGTATCCTATTGGAGATTTTGTTTTCCATTCGAGGTCTATTTGAGATTTCGTTGTTATCCAAGATTTTGTTGAAATCCATTTTCGATACGGGATTTTGCTTCGTACTTCGAAGTTTTGTTTCTATTCTACACTTTGCTTTATGTTCACCATCCGGGACTTTGTTATCTATTCGGGATTTTGTTCCCTACATGAGGTTGTTTGCCATTTGAGATCCCGGTTACTATTCGAAACTTCGTTTCGTGTTCAAAGTCTATTTCTGAAAATCTCCTTGGTGTTTCTTAGTACCTAGTAAAACTCCTTGTCTTCTAAAGGCAGATAACATCACTTTCTATCATGACTTGTACTATTAGAATTCATTTTGAATCTTCATAAACTCCTTGGAATTCCTGTGGATAAAATTAAGAAAATATTCGACGACCTACTGTGACGTTGTCACGACCCGCACCCTAGAGTAAGGGCATGAGACGTGGGTACGTCCAGCCTACGCCGCAGTGTCGGCGGTAGAATGTTGTCCTAGGTCACAACATCTAACAATATAATGCTAACAGTTTATACTCCCCGAATGGGGTGACATAGCAGAAAGTAAACTCAATCACAACTAAGGAAGAAGAAGCACGATATGATATAGAACTCAAAGAAAATACAGATGATCAGAGAGTCTAAGATAAGATCTCAACAAATATCCAGAATACAAGTCTCAACTACTGAATATGAAAGAATATATACAACCCAGATCTCAAAGACAGAAATAAGTCTAACTAAACTAGTCTCAAAATAACATAAGTAAGATAAAGCCTAACTAAGCTAGTCTAGGCAGTAGGGGTAAAGTCATCAGCTGGAGCTGGGTCCTCCTGAGAGTCCAGCTTACAAGTGTCGTCTAGGGCTGCCCCGTAGAAGGTATCCACACAGGCCTCCTCCTCGTCCTCTGTAATATTTTCAACAGGTCTAGTCAGGACAGGAGCGAGCACAATACATCTCAACAGATCATAGCAGGTTAGAAAATATAATCATGCAGTAAAGTAAGATACATGAATTGAAGAAATATAGTATGTAAACAGAGAGGGAACTGTAATAGAAATATCTACTATACATAGAGAACTAAAAGTGGCTAGTGAGTCAGAGTACAATATAGACATGTAAACGGCATAGGAGATTCTGATGCTACACTACGGAAAGATTCTGATGCTATACTACTTGGATAATATTCACATGTCTACTTCTACTCCCCCGTACCCCCAATCAATACACAAGGATCCAGCCAGGTTATGTTATGATTCCACACAATGGCCCACAAGGGGTGATACATGGTATGCCCATAAATGGGTGATTCTGAGAATGCCCATAAATGGGAGATTCAAAGAGACTCTGTGATCATGAGAGTACATATCACAAGTGATCAATGAACCAAGAAGCATAGTTATACACAATGTAAGTGAAACGCACAGAACATGTAATATCCGATGCTCCTGAAGGATAACATCTCACGAAGGGATCCATAGTACTAATCCGTGTGACCAACGTGACAGTATCAAGTAAAGTAATTTAAAGCAGAAAAATAATTCTAAACAGGATATGAAATGATCAGAGAATGTACTCGCCTGGTATCTGAGTGTCCGGATGAAATATACTGTCCGAGGAAAGGTGTCTGGCTCCTAATCAGAACAGCACAAGTCACAACAAGTCTAAAATGATAACAAGATGCAATTCAATGCATTCTAAATGAATCCAGGTCAATCTAGGCAAAAGTCAACTCTTGGTCAACTCTGGTCAACCCTAGAAGTCAAACTAGGTCAACTATGGTCAACTAGGTCTAACCAAGGCCAATCTAGCCTACACTAGTCTATTAAGTCCATACAACCTATACAAACTTTCCAAGTCATTACATATTACCCATAAGCACACATTACTTAGCATATATATATCCACCTATATATTAGCATACATTTACATACTTAATAGGCCTATACATTAGACATAAATACTCATATACATATACCTATATATAGGCTTAATACATATATACATATAGATATACATACACTACACATTACACATAGGTCATGGTACATATACATTAGGAAATCACCACACACACACACACACACACACACACACACACACATATATATATATATATATATATATATATATATATATATATATATATATATATATATATATATATAGGCTACCTACATTATATATACATTAACTATAAATATATAGTTACATTACATATATAGATATACACATATAATATACATACATACATGTGTATATAGAGAGAGGGAGGCAATGTGTGTGTGAGAGTGCAATGATAGGAAATGAACTGTGAACTGTGAAGGGGAAAAATCAGAAAACAGTGTGTGTGTGTGTGTGTGTGTGTGTGTGTGTGTACACAAGTGAGTGTAGGGTTCCAGGAAATAGAGTGTGCTGCTGTGTGTGGGTGAGGGAGTGCAATGTGTGAAGGTTAGCATGAGGGTGTGAGGGTGTAAAGTGTGCTAAGGGTACAGTCCAGCTCTGGACAGAGAAAGGAAAGGAAAGGAAACCAATTCATCATTCACAAACAGTTTTCAGTCCCAAAACTTCGAAATCCCATATTAAATCCAATTCAAGACCAAAACATCCCAAAATTCACACACAAGTAGAATAATCATAGGAGAACAACATTAGGGTAATAACCAATATTTAACATCAGTTTAATAGGTTAATATAGCTGCTAAAGTTTAATTATTAAAACTGGGAAAATACAGAAAATAACTTGTATCAGGAATTTGTGTAAATAGGAAATTGATACATAAAAATAATTTAATATGTGAAACTAGTGGTTGGTAATGCAAATATAGGATGTGTTCGTGTCTCAGAGGGTGTCTTGTGTCCACCACAACGTGACACGACGTGTCCAAATCAAAAAAACCCAAAATAGCACAAAATTGGACAATACACAAAAAACAGCCTCGTGCGTGTGTGCACGCGTGTCGTACACCCGACACAGGCCAAACCAACACTCTTGATCACAACCCTAGGTTCGCCAGGTGTCAGGCTACCTACGTGTCACCCTGATTCGTGTCCACTGGTGTCGTGTCGAGACTTATCAAGCCGTATCAGTGGCCGAAAACCCACTGTACGCGTGCAGTGCAAAATCGGTGCACGAGCTCGTGCTCGCTCGACACCACACGAGGACATGAGACTTGACACACGCAGTTTCAGTCAATGCCCCTAGCCACGTGTCAAGTGGTTCGTATCGAGTCACCGTGTCCACAGAGAAATTGCCCCCGAATAGCATGATAGTGTGCACAGTGTCTGAACCGCGTGTTCGCGTGTCCAAATCGACACGACACGACACTAATTAAATCTCAGACCAACAAAAATCGATAAGCGAGACAAAAATACTAATTCCTATTCAAAAACTTTTCTAAAAACAGATCGAAATGCCCTTTGGGGCATTTCATCAAACACCTATATGAAGGGACTGATACGTGTCCATTTAGGACACGAAATGGACACAAAATCCTACAGAAATCTAGGGTTAGCTAGGGGACACCTAGATCTAGGTTAATATGCAAAAATAACAGCATCTAATATGGAGTTTTAGAGATTTACCTATAGGTGTCAAAACTCCTCAAAAAGCTCCAAAGAGGGGGTGTATCCTTGCTCCCCAAACTTCACCAAATTGCCAACAAACTGAGAATAAAATACACAAACAACAAGAATACCTAAATTAAAACCTATTGCAATTTGTTTGAGGGAAAAAAAATGGAATTTCTATAAATTAATGAAGTTGGGAAAATACCTTTTCCTAAACTTGTTCTTTCCTAAAGAGGCTAGCCCTAAATGGAGGAGAGTATTTATAGGGGAAATACCAATATGGGCTGGCCGGCCACACTAAGTTAGGGTTAGGGTTAGCTAATGGGTTGGGCTTGGGTCTCTATGGCTAAGTTGCTAATTAATGGTTTCAAACCATAAGTCATGGCTTATGACTAAAAGCCTTTCTATTCTAACTTAGAATTTAATGACTAACCATGGGTTAAATCTAGTCTAACTAGGGTTACATGACCTAACCAAGTCCAAACACAACTAGGGTTAGCTTCTAGGTTAGTCTACCAAGTCAACACTAGTCAAAGTCAACCTAGTCAACCATCATTCAAATAATTCCAGAATAAATCCTAAAAATTTTCATAAATTCAATTAAATTATAATAAATTCAAATAACCTTAAAAATGATAAAAATACCCTCAAACTAGAAATGTGGTAGTGATAAATCTACCATCCTTAAAAGAATTTCGTCTTTAAAATTGAAAGGCAAAATGCAACTGATGAGAAGGATAGAAAGTATACCTCATGGTCCAAAAAGATATGGGTATCGCTCGCACATCTCATCCTCCCACTCCCAGGTAGACTCTTCTGGAGAATGATGCCTCCATGCGACGCGAACCAAAGGTATCACTTGGTTCCTCAGAACCTTCTTCCGTCGATCCAGTATCTCCACTGGCTGCTCTGGATAGCTGAGAGAAGGTCCAACCTCAATCTCCGAATGATCGAGCACATGGCTAGGGTCAGCCACGTACCGTCTCAACTGTGATACATAGAATACGTTATGGACCCCACTAGTACAGGTGGCAAATCTAGCCTGTATGTCACGTCACCGACTCTTCCGCTGATAACGAAAGGGCCAATGAAGCGCGGGCTAAGCTTCCTGCCTCCACCAAAACGTATCATACCATGAGTCGGAGATATCCTCAAGAAAACCTGGTCTCCAACCTAATCACAAGCAAGGTCTCAATTTAATTATGATAAACAAACATGATCAATAAACACAAACAAATAACCTAAATCTAATCCTACTCTAATCTGTACCTCAAACTCCAACGGCCTCCAATGGCTATCGGCCCAGTGCCGATGTCTGTCCTGCGCCACGCGAAGTCTGTCCCTGATGAGCTTCACCTTTTCGGCTGCGTCAACAACCATCTATGGCCCCAGTAAAGCTCGCTCACCAATATCATCCCAAGATAAGGGTGTACGACACCTACGCCCGTACAGAGCCTCAAAAGGTGACATCTCAATACTGGCCTGGAAACTGTTGTTGTAAGCAACCTCCACCAAATATAGATGATCCTTCCAGGATCCTCCAAAGTCCAGGATGCACGTCCGCGGCATATCCTCAAGTGTTTGAATAGTCCTCTCTGACTGTCCGTCCGTCTGGGGGTGGTATGCAGTACTAAACTTGAGTTGAGTGTCCAAGCTGGTCTGCAGACTCCTCCAGAAGTGGGAAGTAAAGCGACTATCCTGATCTGAGACGATGCTGACCGGAACTCCATGAATCTTGACTATCTGCCGCATATACGTCTCTGCAAGCCTCTCTGTAGACGTACCCACCTTGAACGACAATAAGTGGACCGATTTGGTTAACCTGTCAACGATGACCCAAATCGCGTCTTTCCCTCCTGGTGTACGCGACAACCCAGATAAGAAATCCATAATGATATGCTCCCACTTCCACTCGAGAATGGGCAGCGACTGCAACAATCCACCGGGCCTCTGCCTCTCTGCCTTGACCTGCTGACAGACCAAGCACCTAGCTACGAAGCGAGCTACCTCCCGCTTCATCCCGGACCACCAAACATGCTCTCTCAGATCTCGGTACATCTTGTTTGCACTAAGGTGTATAGAGTACTGAGATCTGTGGGCCTCCTGCAAAACTTGCTCCCTGAGATCTCCATTGGACACACATAACCTAGAACCGTGCCTCAAGGCACCATCCTCTGCAAGAGAAAACTCGCCATCCAGCAATCCTGCCCGAACCTGCTCTCGGAGACACCACAGAGCAACGTCCTCAAACTGTGTCGCCTTGATCCTCTCCATCAAGTTCGACTGAATCTTCATGCCCCACATCTGCATCTGCACTCCGGGCACGATCACCTCAATCCCCAGGCTCTCCAAATCAGTAAGCAAGTGCCGATCCATAGTCAAACACATGGCTGTCGGATACCTACTCAAGGCATCGACAACTACGTTGGCCTTCCCTGGGTGATACTAAAGTGATATATCGAAGTCTTTCATCAACTCTAGCTATCTGCGCTGCCTCATGTTCAGCTCCTTCTGAGTGAACACATACTTTAAGCTCTTGTGATCTGTAAAAATCTCCACCCTCTCTCCATACAGATAGTGCTTCCACAAGTTCAGAGCAAAAATCACTGCTGCAAGCTCCAGGTCGTAGGTAGGGTAGTTCTTCTCATGGGGACATAATTGCCTGGAAGCATAGGCAATCACCTTACCATGGTGCTGTAAGACACAACCCAGCCCCTTCCCTGAAGCGTCACTATAAATAGTGAATCCCCCTGATCCTGAAGGCAATGTCAGAATCGGAGCTGTCGTAAGCCGCTTCTTCAACTCACCAAAAGCTGTCTGACACTCCTCTGACCAAACATACTCGGCATCCTTTCGGGTCAACCGAGTCAACGTCTCTGCAACCCGGGAGAAATCCTGTACAAATCTCCTATAATATCCTGTCAGCCCCAGGAAACTCCTGATCTCTACCACTGAAGTCGGCGCTGCCTATGCCTCAACTGCTACGATCTTCTTGGGGTCAACTGAGATCACATCTCCAGTCACCACATGCCCCAAAAAGTCAACCCGGTCCAAGAAGAACTCACACTTGGAGAGCTTCCCATAAAGCTGCTCCTTCCTGAGAGTCTCCAGCACTATCCTCAAATGCTCCTCGTGCTCTTCCTCAGCCTTAGAATATATCAAGATGTCGTCAATGAACACCACCACAAACTGATCCAGGTACTGGTGGAACAGCTTGTTCATTAGGTTCGTAAATACTGCTGGTGCATTGGTTAGCCCAAACTGCATAACCAAAAACTCAAACTGCCCATACCGCGTCCTGAAAGCGGTCTTAGAAATATCCTCCCTCTTCAACTTCACCTGGTGATATCCAGACCTCAGATCAATCTTGGAAAATACCCGAGCTCCGCTCAACTGGTTAAAAAGATCGTCGATCCGCGGCAGTGGGTATCTGTTCTTGATCGTGAAGTTGTTGAGTGCCCTATAGTCAATACACATTCGTACTGACCCATCCTTCTTCGGCACAAACAACACTGGTGCACCCCATGGCGACGAACTCGAACGGATGAAGCCCTTGTCCTACAGCTCATCCACCTGCTTCTTCAGCTCCACCAACTCACTATTGTTCACTCGATAGACATGCTGAAAGATGGATTTCGCTCCTGGAACCAAGTCTATCGAGAACTCAATGTCTCTATCTGGTGGCAATCCAGACAACTCCTCTGGAAAATATCCATATACTCTGCTATCAAGGGGTATGGAATCGCCTGCTCCTTAACCGAGACTCCGCAGAAAACTTCGCTGCTCTGCTCCGCCTGATGTCTGGAGTACTCGAACTCTGGCTCCCCCGGCACTCTAAAGAGAACTCTACCCCCTTCTACAATCAATGCTGGCGTGGTGCCTGCTCAACCAATCCATACCGAGTACTATATCATAGTTCGACAATGTCATTACGAGCAGGCTCACCTCCAACTCACGGCCTCCCAAGACAACAATCCGACCCTTACAAACATCCCTCACGAGGATAATGCCACCCCCGGTCGTGATCTTGTAAGTCCTAGGCAACGATTCAGCTATGATACATTGTCCAATCGCAAATGATACTGATATGAAGCTATGCGAAGCACCGGAATCGAATAATGCAAAAGCTGGACTGGAGTCGATAAGAACCGAACCTACGATCATCTCTCTTATCACCTCTGTATCTCCGGCCGCCATGGCGAAGGCTCGCCCCTGCTGGCCTCCCCATGGCCTCCTGCTGGTGCTGGACGAACCTCTGCAGATGTGTCAGCAGGGCTGGTCCCCTCTGCTGGCCTGCTGGAGCTCTAACTACTTCTCCCTGAGCTGCTCGTCCCATACGACACTCACTCATCTGGTGGTCTGCTGAACCACACACTAGGCACTGGCCTAGCCTCTTCCGACACTCATTGAAGACATGCCCGGGCTTCTTGCAGTAAGCATAAGTGATAACCTGTCTCTGGCCCTGCTGGTGCTGTCTCGGCTGCTGCTGCTGCTGGTGAACTGGCCTCTGCTGGATCGATTGCGGCTGGGACTGCCTCGGCAGCTGGTGCTGAAAGTGAGGCCTCTTGGCCTGGCCTCCGCTACTGCTGCCCCAACTGGGTTTTGCCCCTTCTTGAGCCTAAGCTCAAGATCATCCTCAGCCAATAAGGCTCCCGTCAAAATCTTCTCAAATGTGGCATCACTGTTGCCCTTGGTCAAGGACTTGACTTCCTTGACCAGACCCTTCCGGAACCTCTGGGCCTTCGCCGACTCGCTCAAGCCCTCTACAAATCTGCTGAGGCAGCCGAACTCCCCAGCGTACTTCTCTACTGACAGGCTCTCCTGAACTAAGCTCTCGAACTGCGACTCCAAGGCTCGAAGCGATGAATCTGGAAAGAACTTCTTCTTGAAGAAGCCCTTGAACTCCTCCCAGGTCTGTCCAGCTACCCTCACCCTGGGGTCTGACTGATACCATGTGCAAGCAAGATCTCGCATCCGGCTAGCCGCTGCCTCTATCTGGAGATCTGCCGGTATCCAGGCCAGGCGAAAGATCTCCTCTATATGCTCGATCCACTCGTCAGCATATAGAATTCCCTCCGTCCCCAGGAAGTCTCTGGGGCTCATCTTCTGGAACTACTCTATCCCCGGTATCCTCGGCTGCTGAACCACTGGTCGGGCTGTAACAGTCGTAAGGGCCAACTCCATGCTCCTGTCCTGTCGGGCCTGCTGCCGGTCCATAAACTGCTGGAAATAGGCGAATATCTGTGCCGCATCCACGTATCCTGTAGACGACGGCTGCTGGAAAGGCATCTCTGTGATGACTGGGTCCTGCCTCCGAGCCGGTGGAGGCATACCCTCTGCTGCTGCTGCTGAAGCCCCAATACGAACAGAGGTGGCAGGAGCTGCAGTCTCCTGTCTCCACTGAACTGGCTGAGAGGTAGCAGACCCCTCTACAGCATTCCCATGAATGGTACGCTGCGACCGCGTCTCCACCATCCTGAAGACAGACCAACAAGAGTATCAATTTCTGAGAAAGAAGCGACATAACAAAGGTGGACAGTTAAAATTCAAAAGAATCAGTTGACATTAAGGATTTAGATGGCAATAAAAGAGTTTTTCCTAATGTGATTGAGTAACTTGAAAACTAATGTCCTATATTCTACTGTAGGCTGTAGTGATACTCTGGTTCGAATACCACTACACTTCTAGTCTAGACCTGCATGGGCCACCACTAAAAACGTGTCACGACCCACACCCTAGAGCAAGGGCACGAGACGTGGGTACGTCCAGTCTATGCCGCAGTGTCGGCGGTAGAACGCTGTCCTAGGTCACAACATCTAACAATATAATGCTAACAGTTTATACTTCCCGAATGGGGGTGACATAGCAGAAAGTAAACTCAATCACAACTAAGGAAGAAGAAGCACGATATGATATAGAACTCAAAGAAAATACAGATGATCAGAGAGTCTAAGATAACATCTCAGCAAATATCCAGAATACAAGTCTCAACTACTGAATATGAAATAATATATACAATCCCGATCTCAAAGACAGAAATAAGTCTAACTAAACTAGTCTCAAAACAACAAAAGTAAGATAAAGCCTAACTAAGCTAGTCTAGGCAGTAGGGGTAAAGTCATCAGCAGGAGCTGGGTCCTCCTGAGAGTCCAGCTCACAAGTGTCGTCTAGGGCTGCCCCGTAGAAGGTATCCACACAGGCCTCCTCCTCGTCCTCTGTAATATTTTCAATAGGTCCAGCCAGGACAGGAGCGAGCACAATACATCTCAACAGATCATAGCAGGTTAGAAAATATAATCATGTAGTAAAGTAAGATACATGAACTGAAGAAATACAGTATATAAACAGAGAGAGAACTGTAATAGAAATATCTACTATACGTAGAGAACTAACAGTGGCTAGTGAGTCAGAGTACAATATAGACATGTAAATGGCATAGGAGATTCTGATGCTACACTACGAAAAGATTCTGATGCTACACTACTTGGATAATATTCACATGTCTACTTCTACTCTCCCGTAACCCTAATCAATACACAAGGATCCAGTTAGGTTATGTTATGATTCCATGCAATGGCCCACAAGGGATGATACATGGTATGCCCAAAAATGGGTGATTCTGGGAATGCCCATAAATGGGAGATTCAATAAGACTCTGTGATCATGAGAGTACATGTCACAAGTGATCAATGAACCAAGAAGCATAGTGATACACATTGTAAGTAAAACGCACAGAACATGTAATATCCGATGCTCCTGAAGGATAACATCTCAAGAAGGGATCCATATAGTACTAATCCGTGTGACCAACGTGACAGTAACAAGTAAAGTAATTCAAAGCAGGAAAATAATTCTAAACAGGATATGAAATGATCAGAGAATGTACTCGCCTGGTATCTGAGTGTCCGAATGAAATGTACTGTCCGAGGAGAGGTGTCTGGCTCCTAATCAGAACAGCACAAGTCACAACAAGTCTAAAATGATAACAAGATGCAGTTCAATGCATTCTAAATGAATCTAGGTCAATCTAGGCCAAAGTCAACTCTTGGTCAACTCTGGTCAACCCTAGAAGTCAAACTAGGTCAACTATGGTCAACTAGGTCTAACAAGTCTAAATTGGTCTCACTAGTCTACATTAGTCTAACCAAGGCCAATCTAGCCTACACTAGTCTATCAAGTCCACACAACCTATACAAACTTTCCAAGTCATTACACATTACCCATAGACACACATTACTTAGCATATATATATATATATATCCACATATATATTAGCATACATTTAAATACTTAATAGGCCCATACATTAGACATAAATACTCATATACATATACTTATATATAGGCTTAATACATATATACATATAGATATACATACACTACACATTACACATAGGTCATGGTACATATACATTAGGAAATCACCACAAACACACACACACACACACACACACACACACACACACACACACACATATATATATATATATATATATATATATATATATATATATATATATATATATATACATTAAAATATATATATATACATTACATATATAGAAAAAAATATATATATATACATTACATATATAGATATACACATATAATATACATACATACATGTGTATATAGAGAGAGGGAGGCAATGTGTGTGTGAGAGTGCAATGATAGGAAATAAACTGTGAACAGTGAAGGGGGAAAATCAGAAAATAGTGTGTGTGTGTGTGTGTGTGTGTACACAAGTGAGTGTAGGGTTCCAGGAAATAGAGTGTGCTGCTGTGTATGGGTAAGGGAGTGCAATGTGTGAAGGTTAGCATGAGGGTGTGAGGGTGTGAAGTCTGCTAAGGGTACAGTCCAGCTCTGGACAGAGAAAGGAAAGGAAAGAAAACCAATTCATCATTCACATACAGTTTTCAGTCCCAAAACTTCGAAATCCCATATTAAATCCAATTCAAGACCAAAACATCCCAAAATTCACACACAAGTAGAATAATCATAGGAGAACAACATTAGGATAATAACCAATATTTAACATCAGTTTAATAGGTTAATATAGCTGCTAAAGTTCAATTATTAAAACTGGGAAAATACAAAAAATAACTTGTATCAGGAATTTGTGTAAATAGGAAATTGATACAAAAAAAACAATTTAATATGTTAAATTAGTGGTTGGTAATGCAAATATAGGATGTGTTCGTGTCTCAGAGGGTGTCTCGTGTCCACCACAACGTGACACGACGTGTCCAAATCAAATAAACCCAAAATTGCACAAAACTGGACAATACACAGAAAATAGCCTCGTGCGTGTGTGCACACGTGTCGTGCACCCGACACAGGACAAACCAACACTCGTGATCACAACCTTAGGTTCGCCAGGTGTCAGGCTACCTACGTGTCACCCTGATTCGTGTCCACTGGTGTCGTGTCCAGACTTATCAAGCCGTATCAGTGGCCGAAAACCCACTGTACGCGTGTAGTGCAAAATCGGTGCACGAGCTCGTGCTCGCTCGACACGACACGGGGACACATGAGACTTGACACACGTGGTGTCAGTCAATGCCCCTAGCCATGTGTCAAGTGGTTCGTGTCGAGTCGCAGTGTCCATAGAGAAATTGCCTCCGAGTAGCAGGACAGTGTGCACAATGTCTGAACCGCGTGTTCGCGTGTCCAAATCGATACGACACGACACTAATTAAATCTCAGACCAACAGAAATCGATAAGCGAGACAAAAACACTAATTCCTATTCAAAAACTTTTCTAAAAACAGATCGAAATTCCCTTTGGGGCATTTCATCAAACACCTATATGAAGGGACTGATACGTGTCCATTTAGGATACGAAATGGACATAAAATCCTACAGAAATCTATGGTTAGCTAGGGGACACCTAGATCTAGGTTAATATGCAAAAATAACAGCATCTAATATGGAGTTTTAGAGATTTACCTATAGGTGTCAAAACTCCTCAAAAAGCTCCAAAGTGGGGGTGTCTCCTTGCTTCCCAAACTTCACCAAATTGCTAACAAACTGAGAATTAAATACACAAACAGCAGGAATACCTAAATTAAAACCTATTGCAATTTGTTTGAGGGAAAAAGGAAATAAAGTGGAATTTCTATGAATTAATGAAGTTGGGAAAATACCTCTTCCTAAACTTGTTCTTTCCTAAAGAGGCTAGCCCAAAATGGAGGAGAGTATTTATAGGAGGGAATACCAATGTGGGCTGGCCGGCCACACTAAGTTAGGGTTAGGGTTAGCTAATGGGTTGGGCTTGGGCCTCTATGGCTAAGTTGCTAATTAATGGTTTCAAACCATAAGTCATGGCTTATGACTAAAAGACTTTCTATTCTAACTTGAGTTTAATGACTAACCATGGGTTAACTCTAGTCTAACTAGGGTTACATGACCTAACCAAGTCCAAACACAACTAGGGTTAGCTTCTAGGTTAGTCTACCAAGTCAACACTAGTCAAAGTCAACCTAGTCAACCATCATTCAAATAATTCCAGAATAAATCCTAAAAATTCCCATAAATTCAAATAAATTATAATAAATTCAAATAACCTTAAAATGACAAAAATACCCTCAAACTAGAAATGTGGTAGTGACAGACGTGGCAGATACGCACTTCAGATATTTATCTGGATTATAGAGACTGCGAGTTCACTGCAGCCAGCTGCGCGCTGGCAAGGCGTGGGCTCTAAGTTGAAGTGATTTCATATATCCATAGGCTTTTGAGTATTATTGATACTTTGTCCTAAATCCTTCACATTTTGATCTCTTGAGTTGTTTTGTTAAAAATTGTTTGAAAATGTATAAAGTTGATAGAATATTCGGTAATGTATCATTATTTGAGTCATGGAACCGAAAGTCCACTGCAGCCAGATATACACTGGCGGGGCATGGATTCTAAGTGAAGTGACTTCAGATATATATATATATATATATATATATATATATATATATATATATATATATATATATATATATATGTTTTTTCGGATACCATAGAAGCTATATCCCATTTCATATGATCATTGATTTTCCTTGAGTCACAAATCGTTGCACTCTCACCTTGACTTAACACTAATATCTTTCCGGTATACCTCGTGCACCTTCTCAATCAATCCTTGCAGTTTTCTTACATTTTATTGAGGGATCAATTGATTTTCTCAAATATATACATAATTGCTAGATTTGATTATGTTCCACCAGATTTTTCTATTAATCGTCGTTGTCCCGAGAAACGTATCGACCCGAGGAATGCATCGAGTAATAATGATACAAGTGTTAAGTTGTCCCGAGCAATACATCGAACTAAGTCGATGCGAAGAGTTGCCTTGTCCCAAAGAATGCATTGAGTTAATCGATGCGAAGCGCCGCGTAGCCTCGAAGGATAAGTGCGTTGAGACGACTCGAAGATTCTAAGAAATCGAATCGACCAAGGCACAAGTCCGAATTGATGCAAGTATTGATTTTAGTTGGTTTCGTGTGCAGGCTATATGTTTACGCTGAAATATTAGAGGTCGATCTTTTGCCTTATTCAGTAAGGGGTCCGCGAAAGCAAATAGTCGCCTCACGACGGGCTGAGACTTGGGCACGGCAAGCCAAATCGGACGTATAATTCAATGAAGCACGAAGTGCTCGAATGGCTTAGTCAGGAGAGTTGCCTGTGCAACGAAGTTATGAAATCGAGCCGCAACGGCTCGGCGAAACGACAAGGCATATCGATTCAAGGTGGGGGGACATTAACTCTCTTTCCTACTCCGTCATACTTAAGTAAAATACATATCATTGAATGTCGAGTTAACCTATCAACGCCACGGGCGTGGCTCGATAGAGAGATAAACGTAGTGCGTGTCGAACACTAGATAGAACAATTAAAATAAATCGTACGGCAGACGTACGAGTCGCTATGGAACATTGGATATCGCAAAGGCTAGCGCCTCGGTGCGCAAGCCACAAGAACATGGGATAACTGTACTCGGCGAGTGCCTTAGTGCACAAACCATATCGTGCCTTCGCGTACGAGTTAGAACGGCTAGAACATTGAAAGACAATAGGCGAGCGCCCTAGCGCGCAAGCCACGGACATTGAATGCTAAGTCATAGAACATCGGAACTACGGTCGAAACGTGCCTACGTGCACGAGATAATAAAAGATGGCTTCGTTATAAAAGAATACAGTTGTGGCATGAATGTGGCGGAACTGTCGGATATGACATAATGCCTTGAAAGGTGTTCGGGACCTTCGGGTCGTTCGGTTGACGAGCATTGTGTTGAGGCATGATGCCATTGAAATATTGAAACGAAGTATGAAACATAAGAACATAGAAAGTTAACGGAAGAAATACGAGATGATAATGCGGCGTGGTGCCTTCGAAATGTTCGTGGCCTTCGGGTGTTCGTTGAGGACATTCGGGCGTTGTGCCAATTGAAATAGAGATAAGCGAACTTGCTTGGTTGTATGAAAGATAAGATTCGTTGCTTGGTCAAATGGACTTAAAGATATAAAAGCCCGTGTATGGGTATTCCCTCGAACGCGGCGCGCCAGGGCGCTGGAACCGTTCGGCCTAGGAGGGATTCGTTTTCGGTATTGTTGGTGCACTTCATTTAAATGGGTAGCGACCGTTTGGTGAATGTGATAAGCCACTTGCTGCGATTATTTCGATGGCCTATGACATTGGTTAGCAACCGCACAGAGTTAACATCGTTTTATGTTTCGATTTCGATAATATAAGTCCATTCTAGCCCGGAAAGCTAGTGACCTTCATATAGTTAAGGGCAACGGGTTTGGAAGTTCAAGGTATACGTATCCTGCATGGATAGATTCGAATAGAGGGCACTTATAACATGACAGGGAAAACGGATAGGCGTATTCACCTTGCGTCGGTGCAAGGACGAGTGCGTCGACTTGGTAAGAAGTCGCGCCACGAATCAAACACGAGATTGCTTGCCTGTTTACTTACGCGAATTGAATAACATGTTTGCCATGCTTTACAGTCTTTGAATATGCCATGAACTCATCCTAAGGAGAACATAAAAAGAGAACTAAATTATATGTTTGCATGAATCAATACAATACTAAATGTCGGTTTGTTAAGTGGGTTTTTTATCAGTACAGCGAGGATGAAAGACCTAATCCTCCACTAGTTTGCTAGCAGGTTCAAGGATTGGTTTGCTCGCGGCGGAGCTTCACTTGGACGCGTTGAGGCTTGGAATGCCGAAGCGTATTGAAGCGTGTGATCGCATTGACGCTCGAATTCGCGACATGATTGATGCGGCCGAGATATAGAAGGCATGATGTATGGAACGGTGAAATCCTTTGTGGGCAAGAGAGAACCTGAGTGTTGTAGCCAATCTGGCAAATTCCGTTGGGCTATCGAAAGCCTTTGTAATCTGATTTCGAATATCAATAAAGAGAATTGTTTCGTATACTCTATTTTTCTTTCGTTGTGAATGTTCAACTCAAAGATAACCATTTGAGAACTTGTCATCTTGCCTTGCACGAGCGCAACTCCAGGCTCGTGCGGCATCACGCCCCCTGCGAGGACGATGATTCGGGTGATTTCGAGTCGGGGCGTGTATCATGTTTTGCTTAAACTGTCACGACTCGCACCCGGTTTTCGAATGCGAGCTCGTAAACAAGCTAGCTATATATCGAGCGGACTCCAGCTCGACTCGAGTACGTATAAGCTGTCAAGGTCATGGTATCATGTCTAATCTAAACTATATCTCAATCTACAAGAATCATATAAAGCAAGAATGAACAAGTATGGGTCATGGTCTGCAGTCCATTAGCATATCGTTCGATTAGACTCCAAGAATAATATGAGTCTATACAACTAAGCTGATAAGCGGGATATATCATAAAAGCACGAGAAAGATAGTAAATCAATAACACTAACAAAATACCTGAATCATGCAGATGAAGTCAACTACCACATGCTCAGCTAACTAACTCCGTGCAATTAGCTACCTGAAGAGATCTCAGGTCCTCAGAGGACTAGCAAGATACATAAAACATGCCTACTAATATGATAGTAAATAACATGTAAGAAGGATAAGAATACTACAAGAAGAAACATCTAAGGACGACGAGTCGTGTGTAAATGTAATACTAGACTTGGCTACCAATCAATCGATTAACCTCTATAGCTTGTAATACAATGCAAGATACTCCCAATCTATAGTAGATTTTGACTGTAATACAATACAAGATAATCCCAATCAAGATTAGCCAATTCTAGTATCGATCTCCTCTCCTAAAGGATACAAAGTCAAGTATACTCCTATAAATCGTAGTACAATGCAAGATACTCCTAATTTATAGTGTCGCAAGTCAAGTCAATCAATCAAGCAATATATGCTATAGGTCGTAGTACAATGTAAGATACTCCCAATCTATGGCATGTCTCAAGTCAAGTCAATCAAGTGATATCAAGGTAGAAGAATCGGCTATAGGTCGTAGTACAATGTAAGATACTTCCAATCTATAGTATGTATCAACTGTAGTACAATGCAAGATACTCCCAGTCAAGATTAGTCAAGTCAAGAACAAATACAGAAACTGACAACTCAATCGCAAAGCAAGGTAACATGATGCGACCAATAATCTAGCAATATCAAATACCCTATACGTGCACGTAATCTAGAACAAGTAAGGCAATCAAGGACGAATCAATCACAATATGGAATCATGTGACAATATGAAAAGGAATACAATAAAGGGAGAGAAACCATATAAATACTGTATATCTTCGGTAAGGTATACTTGTCTGGGGGTTGCACGGAGAACCAGCAATATATCGTCAATCAACAAGTCAGAAAGTCTAAGTCATCACAACTGTCTCCGAAAGCTGAAATAAACGTTACCAACATTCTCAGAATAGTCAAATTAGCTAGGATTGTCTTTCCTTAAGTCCAATTCTGGACACAGGGGCAAAACGGTAAATTTGGGCAAAACGATGTCCGCCGTTGGACCCGCTTAGCACCGAAAAGCGTACCAGAGTCAATGGTCTCTAAAGTCATCAAACTACATGTCGGCGGGCCGTGCACAAAATCATCCGTTGAGTCGGACCGTGGGGCCCGCAAAACGACGATTTTATCAACTGTCTCAGAATCAGACCAAACTTGACATACAGGACCAGAAAAATGATACAGTCCTGTTGGCACAAGTTTCTTCTCGATCTGACGAGCGTGCACAAAGTAATTGGAGTTTGTGCAAAGTGGTCGATACAGTAAATTTTGACGGATACGCATCAAAATCGTCACACACACGCGACCAATTTGAATTTCGTCAAATCCCATACGACCACGAAGCCGTTATGCACCTTTCGATGCCTTCGGTTCGTGACCATGTCATCTGGATTGGCGGGACGCACGTCGTATCGGACAATTTTCTAGTTTTTAAAACAAGTTTTTGGTCGATTTTGGGGTTCGATCTCTCGACACATAGTCGATGGTTTTGGCCTCTGTAAAGACGAGTGTGAAGGTCTATAGGTTGTCTAAAACAGTGTTCAGAAGGTTGACCAAAAGGGTCGCTGGATCGATCGGAATCGATCTCCCAACATGGGTTCATGGACTGTTTCGTGTCCTATTTTTTGAACAGGTTTTCGATGAAGTTTTCATCGAATTTTCGGGCAGTAAGTTCATTTACGACAAAGTCTATCTACTGGGATATAAACTCGGTTAGATTGGCTTCGTACCTGTGTAACTGGTTTGCGACAACGTTGAGCGTGGAGGAAGAAAATGATGCGCGAAGTCAACTCCTCCAAACCGCCATACTGCTGTGTGCAGTCCCTGTGCGCGCGTTCGGCCGACGATTTTCTGCGAACGCCGGCGTGTTCTCCGGCGTATTGGTGCCGGAATGGTCGCCCAGGACCAGGGGAAGCGTGGTTAGGGTTTCGAGGAGTTTGCTCTCGAAATCTCTCTTCCCCTATGTTATAAACTCGCGCGGGGGGGGGGGGGGGGGGGGGGGTTTCTCAGCGCTCGGGCTGGGCCTGAGCATGGGCTCGGGATGTTCGGTTTCCAGCTGGGCTGGTACGGGAAATGGGCTGGCTGGGCCTGGTTTATGTGGGCTCATATTTGTTTTCCTTCCCTTTTTCTATTTTTATTCATTTTCCTATTAGCAATTAATATCTATATGTATATATATAGGCCTACGTACATATATACTTATACATGTATATTTACACGCATAAACATATATATGCATATATATATACACATATACATATTTTTATATATATTTTATATATATATATATATATATATATATATATATATATATATATATATATATATATATATATATACACACACACACTTATACATATATATATTTTATATATATACAATCACATATATATATATATATATATATATCAATACATATTTAATATATTTTATATATATATACACATATGTATATCAATATACATATATCCTTATATACAATCTCCATAAAACCCAATTAAATCCCAATAAAAATTATTCCTAGGATAGGGCCTACCTACATAAATATGGACACGTATACAATAATATTTATTTATATAAAATAAACATAACCAATAATAGTAAAGTAAAATTGTTTAATAAATACGTCAAAATAATAATAATAATAATAATCCTAATAATACTGAAATTAAACCAATAATATATCGCGGTGAACTCATCAACCACCCTATTTATCCGGCTCCAAAAATTCATACAATATTCTAAACGCTATTTAATAACAATAATATCTATATTCTACCCATAACAATTATTTAGTAAATAATTGCCAATTCCTAATATATACAAAATATTTGCATTTACCAAACATGTCTACAAGGTCGTATTTGGTCCCACTACAGGACTACATGGGCTTGGGTTTGACTTGGGTCTAATCTGGACAGGTTCGGTACAACCGGGTTCCCGAAAACTCAATAATATAATTAAATAATAAATAAAATCTTCGATAGGGTTAAGTCGCAACTTGGCCTTGTTTTCTCAGTTAGGACACTCCTAAGGCTCGGCATTCCCCTACCATGGCTAAACACTAGTCAAAGCACGTCACTGCACTATCTGTGCCATGATTTTTGGTCGTCTGGTACTTAAAAACTTAACCATGGCTAAAATCATCTACCGTAATAATTAACTAAATAAACATTTATAAAATTCTAAAATCACTATTTAAATCAAATAAATAATAAAAAATATTCTGAAAAGAAAATTCTTCGGGAAGGGAAGCTACAAATCTACCCACCTTAAAAATAATTTCGTCCTCGAAATTCCAATTCATGACTGTTCCTTAAAATTCAAGTCTACTATTACCTTAATCTCCTCAATTTTAATCTCTCAAAATATTTTGTAAAATTCTTTAGTCATTTCATCACTCCGAATACTTGAGAACTTCTACCCACCTTTGGTCACACTACTCCTCAAAATACGGTCACTAAAGTCTTATGATCTTCCAACTAGTTGCCAATAATCCTACTAACAGGTATCTAGGGCTTGTGGCATCTACACTCCCTAATATCTATAAACAACCAAACTCAATAATCATGCAATATTATACTATAATTTAAGAAATTTTGATGAATCTTAGATAGCACGATCGTTCGTCACTTCGAAATAAAAGAGACGAGAATCAATGGTACGGAAAGCAAGGAAGTATAATCGAGAGCAATTATGGAGTTTTCAAGGACGTAGAGAATTTTAGGAGAATTTTCAAGGCAGAGTAGATTGAGATTCCTAAGGTTTAGTCATTGTCGCAGGCTCGTACCAGTACAGTTACGTAACCGGTACGATATGCTCTGACCTGCACGGGCCACCACAAAAACTTGTCACGACCCGCACCCGATTTTTGGACGCGAGCTCGTGAGCAAGCCAGCTACATATCGAGTGGACTCCAGCCCGACTCGAGTACGTATAAGCTGTATAGGTCATGGTATCATGTCTAATCTAAACTATATCTCAATCCACAAGAATTATATAAAGCAAGAATGAACAAGTATGGGTCATGGTCTGCAGCCCATTAGCATATTGTTCGATTAGACTCCAAAAATAATATGAGTCTATACAACAAAGCTGATAAGAGGGATATATCATAAAAGCACGAGAAAGATAGTAAATCAATAACACTAATAAAATACCTGAATCATGCAGATGAAGTCAACTACCACATGCTCAGATAACTAACTCCGTGCAATCAGCTACCTGAAGAGATCATCAGGTCCTCAAAGGACTAGCAAGATACATAAAACATGCCTACTAATATGACAGTAAATAACATGTAAGAAGGATAAGAACACTGCAAGAAGAAACATCTAAGGACGACGAGTCGTATGGAAATATAATACTAGACTTGGCTACCAATCAATCGATTAACCTCTATAGCTTGTAGTACAATGCAAGATTCTCCCAATCTATAGTAGATTTTGACTGTAATACAATGCAAGATAATCCCAGTTATCGATCTCCTCTCCTAAAGGATACAAAGTCAAGTAGACTCCTATAAATCGTAGTACAATACAAGATACTCCCAATTTATAGTATCGCAAGTCAAGTCAATCAATCAAGCAATATATGCTATAGGTCGTAGTATAATGTAAGATACTCCCAATCTATGGCATGTCTCAAGTCAAGTCAATCAAGTGATATCAAGGTAGAAGAATCGGCTATAGGTCGTAGTACAATGTAAGATACTTCCAATCTATAGTATGTCTCAACTGTAGTACAATGCAAGATACTCCCAGTCAAGATTAGTCAAGTCAAAAATAGATACAGAAACTGATAACTCAATTGCAAAGCAAGGTAACATGATACGACCAATAATCTAGCAATGTCAAATACCCTATACGTGCACGTAATCTAGAACAAGTAAGACAATCAAGGACGAATCAATCACAATATGGAATCATGTGACAATATAAAAAGGAATACAATAAAGGGAGAGAAACCATGTAAATACTGTATATGTTCGGCAAGGTATACTTGCCTGGGGGTTGCACGGAGAACCAGCAATGTATCGCCAATCAACAAGTCAGAAAGTCCAAGTCATCACAACTGTCTCCGAAAGCTGAAATAAACGTTACCAACATTCTCAAAATAGTCTAATTAGCTAGGATTGCCTGTCCTTAAGTCCAATTCTGGACACAAGGGCAAAACGATAAATTCAGGCAAAATGATGTCCGTCGTTGGACCCGCTTTGTACCGAAAAGCGTGCCAGAGTCAATGGTCTCTAAAGTCGTCAAACTACATGTCTACGGATCCAGTTTTTTATACGAACCCAACCGTATGTCCAAAGTTGGATTCCGGCGGGTCGTGCACAAAATCACCCGTTGAGTCGGACCGCGGGGCCCACAAAACGACGATTTTATCAATTGTCTCAGAATCGGACCAAGCTTGACAAACAGGACCAGAAAAATGATACGGTTCTGTTGGCGCAAGTTTCGTCTCGATCTGACGAGCGTGCACAAAGTAATTGGAGCTTGTACAAAGTGGTCGATACGGTGAATTTCGACGGATACGCATCAAATTTGTCACGCACACGCAACCAATTTGAATCCCGTCAAAGCCCACACGACCATGAAGCCGTTACGCACCTTTCGATGCCTTTGGTGCGTGACCACGTCGCCTGGATTGGTGGGACGCACGTCGTATCGGACAATTTTCTAGTTTTTAAAACAGGTTTTTGGTCGATTTTGGGATTCGATTTCTCGACACATAGTCGATGGTTTTGGCCTTTGTAAAGATGATTGTGAAGGTCTATAGGTTGTCAAAAACATTGTTCAGAAGGTTGACCAAAAGGGTCGCTGGATCGATCGGAATCGATCTCCCAACATGGGTTCATGGACTGTTTCGTGTCCTGTTTTTTCGATGAAGTTTTCATCGAATTTTCGGGCAGTAGGTTCGTTTACGACAAAGTCTATCTACTGGAATATAAACTCGGTTAGATTGGCTTCGTACCTGCGTAACTGGTTTGCGACAACGTTGAGCGTGGAGGAAGAAAACGATGCGAAGTCGACTCCTCCAAACCGCCATACTGTTGTGTGCAGTCCCTGTGCGCGCGTACGGCCGACAATTTTCGGCGAACGCTGGCGTCGTTCTTCGGCGTACAGGTGCCGGAGTGGTCGCCCAGGACCAGGGGATGGCGTGGTTAGGGTTTCGAGGAGTTTGCTATTGAAATCTCTCTCCCTATATGTTATAAACTCGCGCGGGGGGGTGTTTCTCAGCGCTCGGGCTGGGCCTGAGCATGGGCTCGGGATGTTCGGTTTCCAGCTGGGCTGGTACGGGAAATGGGCTGGCTGGGCCTGGTTTATGTGGGCTCCTATTTGTTTTCCTTCCATTTTTCTATTTTTGTTCATTTTCCTATTAACAATTAATATCTATATGTATATATATATATAGGCCTATGTACATATATACTTATACATGTATATTTACACACATAAACATATATATGTATATACACACACACACACACACACACACACACATATATATATATATATATATATATATATATATATATATACATATATATATAAAATATATATATATGTTTTATATATATATACAATATACATATATATATTTTATATATATACAATCACATATATATATATATATATATATATATATATATATATATATATATATATATATATATATATCCTTATATACAATCTCCATAAAACCTAATTAAATCACAATAACAATTATTCCTAGGATAGGACCTACCTACATAAATATGGACACATATACAATAATATTTATTTATATAAAATAAACATAACCAATAATAGTAAAGTAAAATTGTTTAATAAATACGTCAAAAATATTAATAATAATAATAATCCTAATAACACTGAAATTAAACCAATAGTATATCGCGGTGAACTCATCAACAACCCCATTTATTCGGCTCCAGAAATTCGAACAATTTTCTAAACACTATTTAATAACAATAATATCTATATTCTACCCATAACAATTATTTTGTAAATAATTGCCAATTCCTAATATATACAAAATATTTGCATTTACCAAACATGTCTACAAGGTCGTATTTGGTCCCACTACACGACTACATGGGCTTAGGTTTGACTTGGGTCTAATCTGGACAGGTTCGGTACAACCGGGTTGCCGAAAACTCAATAATATAATTAAATAATAAATAAAATCTTCGGTAGGGTTAAGTCACAACTTGGCATAGTTTTCTCAGTTAGGACACTCCTATGGCTCGGTGTCACACCCCAAAACCAGAATACTGGAGAGCGGGGGCAGACATAGCCAGCTACATATATTGAAGTGCAATCCACCTCGCTATACGGTCACGGCTGTCTAGGATACATGAGGGTTTATCTACAAGCCAATAGTCTCTTAAGGTCATGAACAAGCCTAGTGTCTCAATCACGAGCAAGTAAGTAAAAGTTACAAGATGTATGATCATTAAATATACAATAATAAGGCGTCCCAAATATTACATATTCAGCTGATCATGAAGCTAGTCGTACAAAATATCAGGACTAGCACGAGTTTAGTCATACATGATCAACTCTAGGATCTGTTAATCATGTTTCAGCCCGTAGGCAGACAGTAAGTAAAAGTGCAATCGAGCTAAACAGGTGCTCGTCGGCTAAACGCCTCAAAAGAATAATTTTACAATAGAGCGGGAGAGCCAAAAATAACCCACTCGTTGCCAGGGTTCCGTCTAGTGGCCACCATCTGGCTGGAAGGTCGGTAGATCCTCTGGAGCTGCTCCGAAATCTGGCCACACAAAACCAGCTGGGTCAGACCCCAGAAAGAGCAAGTGCCACAAAGGAGGCTTCACTTAAGAACTAAAACCAGCAATCAGCACAAGATATAAATAAAAGTAAGAACTGGAAATAAAGAAAATACACCAGGATGATATACGACGAGATAACCTTGGAACTATTCAGATAACCAGGTTACAACCCGTAAACCAAACAAGGACCGGGGTTGTAACCCTTCGTCTGAACAGAACTTGGAATTCTCACCATTTATCGGTAAAATAAATGCAAGCATGCTAGTCATGTAACAGTCTGGAACAAGATCAGGACAAGACTAGACTGGTTAGACTCCATCCAATCATTTCACGGCCAAGCAAGAACTACGGTTTGATACTTTAACTAACTAGGGTTGTCACAATCCTAGTTACTAACAAGATGCAGCGAGATTATTCCACAGCCACAAGCCCTGCAGATCATCCAGGTTACCCAGGACAAAAGATTAGGTTGGAATTCAGGTGGGTACATCGTCCAAAAAATGCATGTACCCTTAAGTAGCTTGAAGGGTGCAACACATGACAGTGTGCTGGAAATGTGTCCTACTCGACGGCAGGCTACAGATCCCAAGTGCGCCCAGGTAACGGGATTGCCTGTAGCTGGGAAATCTCTTCATGACTAATGTGTTAATCTAGTTGTTAGTCCTTAGTTCATTTCAATAGGTACTCCTGACCGTGGTACTCAGGAGTCCCATCCTAGACATGATGCAAGACAGGACTGGATTATTTGTACAAGCACAATCACCTACGGTGTCCAGGAAATATATTCTTGTCAGGTCATGTCATGTCAGGTAGCCGTCGCAACAGCTATTCAAGATATAACATGTCAGGTTATCAGGTCAAGTACACTAGTCAGGAGTGCGCCACGACGGGCCACTGTCAGGTCATGTTAGGTTACTCATGTCAGGAGTGCACCACTACGGGTCACTATCGTGTCAGGCTCAGTTATCCATTCCAAACATATCAAGTAAATTCATGATTATCAAGTTCATGACAAAAGGCGTAAGGATATAAAATGGGCGTAAAATATCTAATAAAATATCAAGATACAGGGCTATAGAAGAGCCAGGCTTAAGAAAAATAAAACCAAATTGACACGCTGACATAAGACCAAGTCAGCCAAGGCCATACGCTCAGCGTAAGGTACGCTCAGGACAAGGGCATACGCTCAGGCTACAGGTCATACGCTCAGGCAAGGGCATACGCTCAGGCTATAGGTCAGCGTACGCTCAAGGCAAGGGCATACGCTCAGGCTATAGGTCAGCGTACGTTCAAGGCAACGTACGCTCCAGCTAGCGTACCAAAAGACACGCTGCCAATAGGCAGCGTATCGAGGCTAGCGTACGCATGCTAAAGAGCAGCGTACACAAGTCAGCGTACGCTCGCTAAAGAGCAGCGTACACAAGTCAGCGTACGCTCGCTAAAGAGCAGCGTACAGCTCAGTGGCGTAAGCTAAAAACCTAGCACACTGTTCACTGTCTTCTCCAATTGGCAAGAACAGCAAGAACTCCATGGAAGGGACCCAAAACTTCAAATGCTCATAACTTGGTCAAAACAAGTCCGAATCCAACTTTCCAAAGGTCAAAATTGGGTAGAATAAAATTCTCTTCCACATGAAACCAACAAAACATAAAAGCAAAGGAGTTTGATAGATCAAAACCACCCAAAATCCGAAAATAATAAATTGTAGATCTACAAGAATCAAAGCCTCAAAATAGAAAATGACAAGTTCTAATGTGGTTTAGAATCATGAGAAGAAGCTAATGGAACCATAAAAATGAGTTCTCTTGTGGAAGCAAGTTGCACTTGCCTATGGGTTGAGGGAGTTATGGAGAGGAAGGAAGAAGAAGGAGAAGAAATAAATGAGAGTTATGGAGGAGAGAGAAGGTTGGTGGGGAAATAAATATCATAGGTGGTGGTAGGTAGGGGGTTCACCTTGGTCCAAGATGGACCAAGCAACCAGCCGGCCAAACCAAGCCAACCCAAACCGAGAGTTAAACCAAGCCAAGAAAACGAAACAAGGAACGATACAAGAAAATACGTACACGTATTTCCAAAATACGTAATACGAACCATAGGCATTACACTCGGCATTCCCCTACCATGGCTAAACACTAGTCAAAGCACGTCACTGCACTATCCGTGCCATGATTCTTGGTCGTCTGGTACTTCAAAACTTAACCATGGCTAAAATCGTCTACCATAATAATTAACTAAATAAACATTTATAAAATTCTAAAATCACTATTTAAATCAAATAAATAATAAAAAATATTCTGAAAAAAAATTCTCCGGGAAGGAAAGCTACATAAACTTTGATCTTAATCATGCCTATCTAACTGTGACTTTCCTATTGTGCTAAACTTTTAATTCTAATCATGCTTAGAAGATCGTACCCTCATGATTTATCCTCTATGGCCGTAGGTGTTGTACACCTTTCTCTTGTACGATGTAGGCGAGAGTACTTCGCTTGGACCAGAGGGTGGTAGATTCAGTTGAGAAATTCAGGTTGATCAGAGAGCATCTTAGAGTTGCACAGGATCGACAGAAACATTGAGCAGACAGTAGCAGACGACCTCTAGAGTCCGTGGTTGGAGACATGGTGTTCCTGAAGATCTCGTCGACCAGAGGCACTATCCGATTTGGCAGATGCGGGAAACTCAGTCCCAGATACATCAGACCATTCGATGTGACAGAGCGGATCGACGAGATTTCATATCGACTGGCACTTCCTACTAGTCTGGAGGGGGTACATAATGTCTTCCATGTATCCCAGCTTCGCCGCTACATTGCTGACCCGAGCCATGTCGTCGAATATTAAGAGTTGGAGGTGGGCTCGAGTCTGACCTACGTGGAGCAGCCTGTGGAGACTCTTGACTGCAGAGAGAAACAACTGAGGAACCAGACGATCCCGCTTGTCAGAGTCATGTGGAGGCACCACTCTCCAGGAGAATCACATTAGATCGTGAGGATGAGATGCGGGAGCGCTATCCTAGCTTGTTTGCTTGATTGTATTTTTACTTTTTTAATAAAAGTTTTAAATTCAATATATAGCTTGTGTGATTGTGAACAATTACTTTGACTTTGGATTTTATTAGAAATGATTGTAGTTCTCCAAATTTCGAGGACAAAATTTTCTAAGGAGAAAGATTTGTAATCCCACTTCCCAGAGATCAATCAAATATAATATTTTCCTATGGTTTAAAAGAAATATTTAGGTATAATTATTTTAGAATATTAATAATTTTTTATAGCTATGAGATGGTGTTATTGTAAAATGAAATGATTTTCTTTATTCCCTCAACTATTAATTGTTGGGCTTCACATACAGCTCATACTATGGCCCATATCATGCATTCCTATTTGAGATAGTCTGTTAGGAATGCTTCTTCACTAGCAGTTTCATTACTACTTTCCTAATGAATCATGTGCTACTGTAACAACTTTCCAAATTTTACTGCATTAAACTTTTCCCTCCACTTGATTTCCCCCGGCCCAAGCAACAGCTAACCAACTGCTTAACCTATTTAAACCATACATCATCACTCTCCTCCATTCTGATACTCTAACAAATTTCTATAGTAGAGCTCTTTCTTCTTCCTTTCAATCACATTTCGCAACCTAATTTCTGGAGAAAGGAACCATGGCGACGACGATGATGATCGCCTCTGGCAACTAAAACCGCGGCGACTGAACCGGTTTCGCGATGACGGTGGTTGTCTACTCCGATCAGCGGCACGCGAGCGGATCCCCGGCTATTTCTCCTTCTTCTCGACAAACTGACGGTGACAAGACTGGTGAGGAATCGATCTCAATTTTTATTCGAGATCTATAGAATTTTGGATGATTCTTGAAGAATTAATGTTCAATTTATTTTCTTGATCGAGGTTGATCCGCTCCTCTACTTAGTACGAACGTCGAAGAACCGATGCTGAGCCTCCGATTGATCTCTGAGATCTTTTCGAGCAAGTCCAGAACAATCAATTGGTGAGTCGGTTTGGATTTCTGTTTTGATATTCTTTGAAATTTTTGATTCGACTAAGTTCTTGGTCGAGTACTCTGTTTCTTGGATTTAATCGATTCTTTATTGCTGTGTTAATCTATAAGATCCATGACATCTGAGAATTTTCTAATTTTTTGGCTTCAAGGAACAGAGGAGACTCGAGAGTGTGATCTTGTGTTGCTGCTCGGTACACATTTGATAAAATGACCGAACCATGGACAGAGCTGTAAACTGGACATGTGAGGCTCGTGTCCGACTCTACAGAGCAGTCTTCCTCGTTTAGGATTGATCCTTCCTCCTTCAGGTATTATATCACCTCTCTTGAGTATGCTGATTTTGCTTCATAGCTAGATTTTAATTGATAGTGTCGGCCAGGGATGGAGTTGGGATGCGAAGTGCGGTTCTGTACGTGTCGTGTGCGTATCATGTTCATGTCCATCATAGGAGTCGTGTCTCGTTGATCATTGCTAGTACGGGGTGGACGGACACATGAGTAGCAATGGCGTGTTGACGAGTTGTATCGCATTTGGACGTTAGTGTTGGATTGGTTAAATCGTGTCGGCTGTATCCAGGATGGTGTCGGGTGCGGGAAGAATGGATGCAGACCTACGTAGTGTTGTTTGAATTGGATTTTGTTTGTGAAACTTCTTAGTTTGGTTCTGTGATTCTTTCTTTCTTGACATTTTGAATTGTAGAGGGAAGCATAGCCGTTAGAAGTTTATTGTTGGTTTGAACTTATCAAGTTTGGGGAGCTGGGTTGATTATGTATTTTCCTTCAAGCTGGGGTGGAGTATAGTTTGCATATATAACTGCTGTAGTAGGTGATCTGGCTTTAATTCTATTGGACTTTAGATTGGTTGGGGTTCCTTTGAACTGCAAAGGCTAGGATGAGACTTGAATTGGGAAGTAAACTATTGGAGTTGGTAGGAAAGTTTCTGTAGTTGTAAATTTAAACAAATATTGTACCTTGTATAATTCTTGAGTTGGTGTGTTAGTAGAATGGTATAGTTCTGGGTTCAGTTATACTCTGTTTTGATATTTCTAATCTTGAATCTTTGGGTTCTGTAGTTACTTGGAGTTTCTGGAATTGGTCTATGGGCTGAGTTTTAGGCCGGGCTAATATAAAATATTATGTTGTGGGATAAAAATTATTCTTCTGGTATATTTAGCTATTGTTTTATGGTAGCTGGTGTTGCTATCATAATTCTTAGTGTAATTAATTTTGGCTAAACTTCTTTAACAATTTAATTAACATTCATATTTAAAATCTATATTTTGCTAAGAAATATTTTGGGAGTACTTTCTAAATAAATTATTTGTATATAACATGTACCATTTAAATTTTTTATCCTCTTATAGTTCTATATATATAATCTTAAAAATGTTAATACAATTTGGATCATTAAATTCTTAAAGGATAGTGTGTAGTCTTCTTGCCAACTACTAGAGGAAGAGAGTTAGATAAAGATTTAGTAAACAGATGATTTTTTAGTAATGTTACTTAAATGTCATAGTTTAGAACTTGACCAACTTGTACCCATTAACAGCAGGACGTACAGATCTTCCTCTTTTTTCTGATCACCCTGAGCAAGGCAAGTATATTCTATGGTCTTGTGCATTTATATTCATTTTTTGTACTCATGTTGATGACACGACATGACATGATATCATATACTCATGTTGATGACACGACGTGACATGATATCATGTACTCATATACTTTCATGTTCTTGTACTCATTTGTGGTCGGGGAGGGGAAATACACTAGCTATGTGACCAAACCCAAGGATCAGAAATTCAGGTTGATAGCTTAGGCCTCGCACCGTGCACGCGGGCCCTAAGCCGTACCCATTTCATGTGCTTATTCCTGTGCTTACCCCAGCCAGTCACATATGCTAGCTGTATTTTAAATATTGTGCATATGTCATGTCTTGTACTTCATGTTCATGATTTACTTCTTATACTTTATTTCTTGTACTTCCTGTACTTTACATTTATGTACTTTCATGTTCTTTTTCTGTACTTTATATTTCATGTTCCCCTGTACTCTTTTCCATATCATGATGTTCTTGTTCATTACCTAAAATTGTACTTTGCTCCGCTCATGACTGGATATGTTGTAGGTGTACTTGAGGATACCGTTCCACCTTATGGGCTAGAGCCCGGGATTTTAGCTGAGCAGGATGGAGCTATGACTTAGCTAGAGGTTACAGGTTTATATTTGTTTATCTTTACTTCTATATATTGTATATTGAGAGTTCATAGTTGTATTTCATTCTTGTTACCGGATTTGTCTTTGGTACTTTCATGTATTAATTGAATTATGACTTGTGGATTATGGTGATCATTCTGGGATGGTTAGATGCTGTGATGTTTACTTTCATGTTATTTTTAGAGTTTTTCTTTAGATGTTTACAGCTTACTACCTTGAGTCTTCCAAAGTAGGCGGGACGTGTCCGACTCGTATCCGAATATTCGGGAGCAGGTAGTGACAGTTTTCAATGGGATCCAGATTTCTCTCCATCTCATGATTCTCTGCTAATCCCTGTATGGATCAGCTTGCCTAACCTACCGCATCATCTTTATGCGAAGGAAGCAGTGTTCGCCATTGTCGCCACAGTTGGAGTTCCCTAAAAATTGACAAAGCTACATCAGAATTATTCCGTCCCAGTATGGCACGATTATTCGTGGAAATTGATGCTTTGAAACCCCTGCAGCATCGTATCAAAATTAATATGTCCATGAACAGGAGTTTTTGGCAAAATATTGAATATGAATCTACCCCAACGTACTGCTCTTACTGCCGCCATCAAGGACAGTCCAGACTCTTGTAAAGTGCACCAGAAAGACAAAGGGTAGGAGCCTGTGATTCAAAAGGACATGGCGCAACCCTATTCCTCGAATGCCACTCGTATTCTCCCTAGATGAGAGGTGGAGCGAAGCAGTAGGCCATTAGAATCGACACCTGATCCAGACATTGAGCATCATCAAAGCTCGAGTCCCACGGACAAGACACCTGATGCCTATACTAGCCTCGACCCAGGGGGAAAAGAACCTAATATTGGAGAGCAGGGACACCTGCTGGGTAATGACCAAGCAATAAAAAATATGATACAAGAGACTTCTCTAAACAAGGAGGACGACGGGATAGTGGCCCCCACAACTATGAGGGAAGCAACTATTGCAGACACTCAAGATGAGGGAGCCCCGAGTGAACTAGCTGCAGGAGTCACCTTTTGCTACAGAAGATGGAGAAATCATTGATCGCCGTCTCAACTGGGAAGATGCGGCTGAAAAGGAAATTGTCGGAGCAGCCGTCACTGCGGGAACTATCGCCGCTGTGGCGCACGATCCAGGACCATCTAAATATAGCCAACCATCATAGAGGAAGAAGAAGGCTCCGATGTCGATGGACCGGGTCACACGCACCACTACGGCCCTTGTATCAACTGGTATCCCCCCTCCCGAATGTTTAATTTCTTAATATGGAATATTAGGGGCGTGGCCCAACATATGACTGTTAAGAGGATAAAAATCTATGTCGTATTAATAAGGTGCAGCTGCTTGCGTTCATAGAACCTAAAGTTTCAAAGACTCAACTGTTAGCTTACCAGTTAAAACTCGGATTCCATAGTGTTATGACTAAAGACAAGGGGAATGTTTGGATTATGGTGAGGTCGGGTTGCTCGATGACTTTGTTGGACTCATTCGACCAAGCCCTAACTGTTACTTTTGTCAACGAATTTCTGACTTCAGAGGTGATGATTTCCATTGTGCATGGACATAACAAAAAAGAAGGTCGCAGAGACATGTGGGAGAGACTACTGCAACTGTAAACTCATTATAACCTTCCATGGGCGGTGGAAGGGGACTTCAATGAGGCCATGTTGATGGAGGAGAAGATAGGGGGTTTGCCTCCGAGCCCAGTTTCTATGCAAGAATTTCTAAACTTCCAAATGGCGGCCGGGTTGGTGGAATTACCATTTGTGGGGAGTAGCTTAACTTGGTTTAAATACAAGGAAGGGGAAAGACAGGGCTCTAGACTTGACAAAATGATACTTGATAAGGAATGGATGAGAATTGTTCCACTTACAGAGAAGAGCATTTGAATCGTACTGAATCATATCACGCCCCATTGTTGATTAAGTTTCAAGCTTGGCAAAATGGGGGTAGAAAGGCTTTCCGCTTTCTAGATTACTGGACGAAGCATGAAGAGTTCATATCAGTGACAGAGGTAGCTTGGCTATCAGTCAATCATGCTAATGCGTTGGTGAGGGTAAGCCTGAGACTGACTGCATGCAGGAAGGCTTTATCTGTAAGCTAACAGTTGGGTCTTTGAAACTTTAGGTTCAAGAAGTAAAGTTTGTCGAAGATGAAGTACTGGCGACAGAGATCGCATATGAGGAAGATAACTCAATCCACAACCGTATGCGTATGGAGAAGGCATCTGCTATGATTAAACAGAAATCACTTCAAGAAGACTCCTTCTGGATACAGAAAGAAAGGCTCAAGTGGGATTTAGAAGGCGATCGTAACACTTCATACTTTCATGAATGTGTTAACAACAAACAAAGAAAACTTCGTATTCACCATATTATAGATGAAGATGGTAATACGTTCACGAAGCTGAAGGACATCCAACATGTAGCAAATGACTATTTTGCCTCACAGTACCAATGCTCCAATATTGTTGAAGACAAGGATCTCCTGAGTACTATCCCCAGTCTTGTACTAGAGGAGGACAACGAGACACTTCTGCCCCAACGAAGGAGGAGCTGCTCAAAATTATTCAAAGACTAGATACTGGAAGCACGGGAGGCCCTGATGGCTTTACAGGTCTCTTCTCTTCTAAATGCTGGCATATCATAGCAGATGATCTCTTGGAAGCAGTCTCCTTGTTCATAGATGGCTTTTCTCTCCCAAGGGCTATTACTAGTACCTCTTTGGTACTAATTCCTAAAGTCAAAAATCCTACACGCATGTCTGACTTCCACCCCATCAGCTTGTGCACGGTGGTGAATAAGATCATATCGAAGTTGTTGTCCAATCGATTAGCTATTATTCTCTCTCGTATTATATCTACAGAGCAAAGTGGTTTTATGCGGGGAAGAAAAATAGTTGACAATATTATTTTAGCCCAAGAAATGATGAGTATGATGAAATATAAACACAAAGGGGGCAATATTGCTATTAAACTCGATATGATGAAGGCATATGACCTCCTAGATTGGAGGTTTCTTATGAAAGTCATGCGTCGGTTTGGCTTTGATGGGAGATGGATCAACATGATATATAGAGTGGTTAATAATGTATGGTTCTCGACAATCATCAATGGGGAATCTTCGAGCTTCTTCTAAGCTTTTTGCGGCTGCGCCAAGGGGATCCTCTTTCACCAGCGTTGTTCGTAATAGCAGCAGAAGCTTTGTCCAGGAATCTCAACAAATTACTGGTGCATCCTTCCTTTTCTCACTACTACTCATCTAGTGGATGCCCCCCCGATGACGCATCTAGCCTATGCAGATGATATTTTGATATTCTCCTCTGGTGATATCTGGTCAGTCAATGCATTATACTCTCTTCTTTGCCGGTATGAAGCTGTGTCGGGACAAAAGATTAATGTTATGAAATCATCTATATATGTTCATCCGAAGTTCCCAACTGATAGAGTGGCCGAGTTGAGTTCCCTCACTGGATTTTCTATAAATAATCCTCCATTTATATATCATGGCTTCCCACTAATGTCTGGAAAAAAATGCGGGCATGTACGAGGACCATTTGTCGAAGGTTAGGAGAAGAATTGATGGGTGGCAGCAAAGACTTTTGTCTTATAGAGGTAAGCTGATACTTCTCAAATCAGTTTTAATTTCAACCACCATGTACACATTGGTGGCCTGCCATCCGCCGACAGCAGTGCTAAAATAGTTGGAAGTCATGTTCACGAGATTCTTCTGGGTGGCGAAATATGGGAAGAAAAAACATACGTGGATTAGCTGGAAGAGCATGGCTAGGCCTTATGATGAGGCAGGTATAGGTGTACGAAGCCTAGAAGAGACCTTTACAGCGTTCATAATCAAGTTATGGTAGAATTAAAGACACAAGATGGATTATGGGCCACATTCCTCAAGTCTAAGTACTGCAAACACAGTATTCTAGACATGGCTACAGCAAATTCGAAGGCCTCACATGTATGGAAGCGACTTCTAGTAGGTAGAGACAAAAGGAACAACTTTATTGTAGCATCAACTGATCCAGATGAAGCATGGAAGTGGTCACCATCTTCGAATGGGAGATTCTCGGTCACATCAGTGTGGAAGCATGCAAGGAACCCCCACCCCCCATACACTACGTCCATACTTCTCACATATTTGGCATTCCTGCATACCTAACAAATGGTCAGTGCTCCTATGGCGTATCCTACAGGACAAACTACCAACAGATGACAATATTCAAGGCCTTGGCTTTCACCTTGCGTCTCAGCATCATTGTTGTGTTAATCATGATCGGGAATCAGTGCTGTATCTGATTGGAAAGGGTGAGATGGCTCAATTTGTCTGGGAGAAGATGTGACTGGCATTCAATGTTTGTGGCAGAGACTCGTCACTTATTAGTAACTTTAAAGCATGGTGGCGAAGACTTAATTTACATCTTAAAGATCTCGTGGTCGGGGCTATATGTTGTATGTTATGGAAGAACATAAATAAGTGGCGGTACGAAGGCTATACATTCTCCGGTGTAGACACTCGTCGAAGCTCCCTCTTATTTTGCAGTAGTATTATGTTCCTGACTATCTGGTAACCTGAGCTGGAGTTCTATATATATATATATATATATGAGGAAGGATAGGCATCCCCACAATTTTTGCATCCCCATGCATCCCCATGTTCACATCCGTTGGATGTGCTTTAAGTCATCTAATCTTAACCATTGGTAAATCAACGGTTAAGATTAGATGACTTAAAGCACCATCCAACGGTGCAAATAAGCGGGATGCATGGGGATGCAAAAAGTGTGGGGATCTTGATCCTTCCTCTATATATATATATATATATATATATATATATATATATATATATATATATATATATATATATATATATATATATATATATATATATTCAAGTAAAATTATAAAAAAATTATAAAATTCCTTAAAATTTAAAAATAATCTTTTTAAAAGTAATTTCAATATTTATTTGCATCTTAGGTCCCAAATAGTCATAAGTCGTAAATATTTATTACAAAATAATAATAAACCTAATTAATGCCAAACTCTTTATTGAACTAAAGTAGAGTAAATTATATGAATTAAAAATAATAAAAACTCTTAAAATTTAGGGGGTTTATACTTAACTGCGCATAGGTGTGATTCCTTAGGATTGGTTTGATATCTAGCACTTATGCAAACGCTGAACATTATTTGAGGACTCCTAGCAGTTAAGTACAGCAAACTACCAATCATACCTCGATACTTACGTTGGTCGACGGGTTTGCCATTTTCATCAATGTGAAGCTTGGTTGTGGTGGTCATTGGAGTCCCGATAGCTTTACATTGTCAAAGTCGAACTTCTTTAACAATTCCTTCGTATATTTTGTTTGATTGATGAAGGTCCCTTATGAAGTTTATCTGATTTGCAGTCCGAAAAAGTAGTTGAGCTCTCCCATCATGCACATTTCAAACTAATTCTGCATACACTTAGCAAACTCTTGACATAGTACCTCATTAGTTGAACCAAAAATAATGTCATCTACATATATTTGCACTAATAAATATCATCATTAAGGAATTTAATAAATAAAGTAGTATCTACTTTTCTTTTAGAAAAACTAGTTTCCAGTAAAAAAAAAAGAGTACTTAGACGATTATACCAAGCTATAGGTGCATGTTTTAGTCGATACAGCATCTTTCTTAACTTGAAAACGTGATCAGAAAATTTAAAAATTTTAAAACCATGAGGTTGTTTTATAAAAACTTCTTCTTTTACAAAGTCATTCAAAAAAGCACTTTTAACATCCATTTGAAACAGTTTAAATAATGAAAACATGCATATGCACAAAGCATGTGAATGGATTCTAGTCTTGCAACATGAGCATAGGTCTCGTCATAATCAATTTCTTCTTGTTGATTATAACCTGAGCAACTAAACGTGCTTTGTTGCGAACGACTTGTCCATCCTCACTTAGTTTGTTTAGGAATACATATTTGATACCAATTACAGAGTGACCAATAGGCTTAGGAACAAGTTCCTAAACTTAATTCCTCTCAAAATTGGTTTAATTCTTATTGCATGGCATAAATTCAAAATTTATCATCAAATGCATCTGCAACTGACTTAGGTTCTATTTGTGAAATAAATGCAAAACTTGCAGCTACATCCTTAGTAGATGAACGAGTACTTACACCTTTTAATACATCACATCAAAGTTTCTGGATGGTCTAATATGAACCCCATCTTCTTTGGCAGACTCTCCAGATAATTGGTTCTCGTGTCAGTATCTTCAGGTGCTTTACTGGACGTTTTTTCTGAGTCCTTGTCATCATTGTCACTTGGCAACTGATTTTTAAATTCATCAAAAGTAACACTAATTGATTCTTAAACAACCATAACCTTTTATTGAAAATCCTATAGCCATTACTCGTGGCAGCATATCAAAGGAATATTCGTTCATCTACCTTAGAGTCAAACTTTTCTAATTTATTCTTGGTGTTCAAAATAATACAGCGACATCCGAAGACTTTAAAATATAAAATATTGGGAATAGAATTAAACCACGGTTCATAGGGAGTCTTTTTCGATATAGGTCGAATTAGAACCCTAATTAAAACTTGACAAGCTTAACTTACAACTTCAGCCCAAAAATATTTCGGAAGATTGTATTGGTTAAGCATAACTCTAGCCATTTTGCTGAGAGTTCTATTCTTCCGCTCCACAATATCATTCTGTTGGAGAGTTCTAGGACAGAAAAACTCATAAAAATAATCATTCAAATCATAAAACTTTTTGAAATCAAAATTTTTGAATTTGCCTCCATGATCACTTCAGATGCGAGAAATCATGAAGCCTTTTTTGTTTTGAACCTTTTCACAAAAAAATTTTAAATTCAAAAAGCACATCATTTTTGTTTGATAAAAAGAAAACCCAAGTGTAACGGAAAAAATCGTCAACAATAACAAAACCGTAGAGTTTTTCACCAAGACTAACAACTCTACTTGGTCCAAACAAATCCATATGTAATAATTGTAAGGGTCTAGAAGTACTTACAACATTTATGGATTTAAATGATAACCTAGTTGCTTTATTTTTCTCGCGATCAGAACACACAATGTCTTTCTTGAACGAAATTTCAGGTAATCCTTTTACCAATTTCTTCGTTGATAGCCTTGATATGGTATCCATATTTGCATGTCCTAGTCTCATGTGTCATAGCCAGCGTTCATCTTTGTTAGCTATATGGCACTTGCATGCATTGTTAGCACTATCTAATTAATAGATAGAAAACATATATATTGTCCTCCTGTATACCTTCATAAACTAAATTTCCAGTAGTCATATCATATAGAGCATTTGTCTTTCACGAAGTTAATGCCATAACCACTATCAAGAAGATGACATATGCTTAGTAGGTTATGTTTTAACTCTGTGACCAGACAAACGTCTTTAATGACTAGGTAAGGAGGCATACCAATAATATTGTTACCTATTATATAACCTCTCAGATTATTTCCGAATGAGACATATACTTCTTTCTTCATCGATAACACAGCGAACAAAGATTTATCACCAGTCATGTGCCGCGAACATCCGCTATCGAGGATCCATTTACTTCTAGCATGAGAGGGTTGTCCCACCTACAAAATGAGTAGATGTGACCTTTGGTACCCATTTCTTTAAGGGTCCGAAAATGTTAGTCTTAGGCATTCAGGCATATATATATTCATGTCAACTAGTTTTCTAACTCTACAAAACTTAGAGATGTGTCCAGATGAACCACAATATGTATATGAAATTTGAGAGCCAGTGCTTTATGTCGTGTTATAGATATGATACATGTGTGTCTTCCTTGGATACTTGTAAACAAAGGCATGATTATGTTAAACATTATGCTTACGTGCTTTCTTTGATCGTGTCGTATTTTGTATATGTTGTTGAAAAATCTTTGGCTGAGAAGCAGGTATAACCTGTTTTCCAACTTTACCTCTAACTTTTTAGAGAAAGCACATGCCTCATCATACTTAATAGATATAGCATCAATCTTCTGTGCAACAATGTTATACTTCTTCTCCTCTAACTCATATAATTCATTCAAAATGGCATAGCCATGATCTCTTTTATCAATAGTTTTATGAGCATCATGCAAGCTAAGTTTCAGAGTTGATATTTCTTCATTCGTGTTACTGGTGGAAGGTGTTTCCCGTATATCCTTTAATATGAATGACAACCTTTCAACTTCAGTAGTGTAAGCTTTTATCTCTTTTCGAGACTGCTTATATTTGTCCAAGACTTTCTTGTGTTCATCTAACAAGTCACTAAAAGCATCCGAAAGTTCATCAAATATAAAGTCATCATGCATAGGATTGGTTGTTACCTGATCAAATGCCATCAAACAAATATTTACAGAGCTGCTGGGTCTGTCTTTTTCCTCCGATTCACTGGCCTCACTTTCTTGCCAGATGTTGTATTAGCATACTTCCGTGATAAAAACTTTCTGTTTGATCGTTCGTATCGACTCATCTTCTTTGCCATTGGATAGTCATTCTTGATGTGTCCAGTCTTATTGCAACCATAGCAGATAATCTCTTCTTCATTACTTTCTTGATAATCTTTCTTCGTTTGGTTTGATTTCTCAAACCTCAAGCAATTCTTGAAGTTTTTTTTACAAGAATAGCTTGTTCCTCACCATCTAAATCTTTATCATCCGTATCTTCGCTTGAGACTCTTTTAGCATGAGCTTTGAAGGCGATAGACTTTTCTTTTGGAGTAGATTCTTCCAAGTCTTACAAGTCTAGCTCATGAGTCATCAGTTTGCCCATGAGTGTTTTCAGTGACATTGTGGTGAGATTGTTTCCTTCTATAATTACAGTGGCTTTCGGATTCATGTTCTTTGTTAGTCCCCTTAGCAGTTTGCGAATCTTATCATGATTCAAGTAATCCTTGCCAAGAGATGGTAAAGGATTACTAATATCAAAAAATGTGTAAACATATGAGTGATTGATTCATTTGGCTTCATCTTGAAAGCCTCACACTCTTGAGCCAATCTACTTATCTTGGATTCCTTCACTTGTGAAGTACCTTCATGAGTTACTTCAAGAAGTTTCCAAATGTCGTATGATGTGACACATATAGATATTCTATTAAAATCAGTCTTATCAATGGCATAGAATAGTGCATTGATCGCTCTTGCGTCAATGCTGACTTGTGTCTTTTCTAGATCTTTGTATCTATCATATGGCTTGTCTACAAGATTACCATAAATCACTATTCTAGGTGACTTTTTGTAGCCTTCTACGACTATAGACCATATATCAAAGTCAAGAGATTTCAGGAAGAAACTTATTCGTGTTTGCCAGTAAGTATAGTATGTCCATCAAATAGTGGGGGATCTATTTGTGGACTACTTTTCACTAGTGAATATAGATTTCACGGCTGCCATATGTATTCACTCTAGTGTTATATTTGAATATAACATGCTCTGATACCAATTGTAGAAATGTTGAGCACTTCTAGAGGAGGGTGAATAGAGTACGTATGTGCAGCGGAATAAAAATTACCACTTAAAATATTTATGGAAATATTTAAACTAACATGAAGTAGATAGTATAAAAATAAATGCATAATATAAATAAGTTCAGAGAAGCAAACGCAAATACCAAGGTTTATACTGGTTTCCCTCTGAGAGGACTAGTCCAGTCTCGAGTACTCTAGTAAATAAGCTTTGAATTTGAAGCGCATACAGCTCCTTGTAGCACATATTTTCTATCCGAAGAGCACTACTTCAACTTGCAAGCCTTTAATCTAAAGGACTTGCCGACTTCTAGAACTGGATGAAAATAGAAATATTTTTAAGCCTTTTGTACAACTCGACCAAATTTCAAGATTGAACCAAAACCGGCACTGACTTGGCTACGAGATGTAAAGTTTATATTTAAAAGTGAAAAAATATGATAGAACACTTGAATGAATAAAGAAGAGAGAATATGTGCCACTTCCGTTTTTCGTTATATGTATTTCCAGTATACGTGTACGGATATCCAACCCGTATTTTGACTTGTCTAGCATGGCTTGGCTTGGTTTGGTCTTGGTTTAACTTGGTTTAGCTTGGCTTGGTTTATTTTGGTTTTTGTTAGAGATGGAGAGGATTGATATAAATATCAACCCCTTTTCTCTATCCTCCTTTACTTTCATTTACTTTTCATTTACTTCTTCTTCCTCCATTAATTCTCTCCAACCACCTTAGGCAAGTGTAATCTTGCTTCATGAGAGATCTCATGTTTTATGGTTCCAAAATCTTCATTACTTAGTTTTATGACTCTTTAGTACTTGGCAGTTTTGGTTTTGGTAGATTAAATCTTGTAGATCTAAGTTTTTCTTAATTCCTGGTTTTCTTGGGTTTTGATCTATCAAACTTCATTATTTTCAAGTTTTGATTGTTCTATGTTGTAGAGAATTTGATTTTACTCAAAATAGACCTTTGAAAACCCGAATTTTGATTTGTTTTGAGTGATTTGTGAACTTGGAAAGTTCATGGGTTCCATGAACACAAGTTCTCGGATTGGGGAAGAACAGTGCTGGGCGCATAGCATTTTCATGCGCCCACAACTGCCTTCCTTTGGACGCATAGCCATTTGTATGCGCCCAAGGTCCAATGCTCTCTGCTTGGGCACATAGCCCTATATATGCGGCCAAGGACTCCCCTGCCTAGGCGCATAGCCTCTATATGCGGCCAAGTGCACCCGTGTTCTTTGCTTGGGCGCATAGTTTTCCTTATGCGCCTACTTGTCATGAAAGATGGCCTCCAAACTTATCTTCCAAGTACACTCTGCCTCACCCATGTGGGCGCATAGACCATGCACCCTGCCTCACCTATGTGGGCGCATAGACCATGCACCCTGCCTCACCCATGTGGGCGCATGCATGTGGGCGCATAGCCCTCCATGTCACTCCATTGATCCCTTGTGCCTTTTCTTGCAATTATCCATATTTGTCCCCATAGTCCTTAGTGTGAGTTGTGACCTTGCTTGTACTTTTGCTTGACTGGTCCTATAATGTTATTTTCCATGTTGCACATATACTCTGAGTTTTAAAAACACGATCTTGGTATGTCACAAACACTCTCTAATAACTCCTTGGTAGTGGCCCGCCGTGGTGCACTTACATGAACACAACATGACATTGTAACTTTACATGATAACTCTTGATAGTGACCCGTCGTGGTGCACTTTTGACAAGTAACTTGACATGATAATTCTTGATGGTGGTCCGCTAAGGCACGCTCTTGACAAGTAATCTTGATAAGTAACCTAACATGATAAATCTTGATATGCTGTTGCGACGGCTATCTTGACCCGCTAAGTAACTCTTGTCTTGACACCGTAGATGGTTGTGCTTGTATAAGCTACATGTCTCGTCTTGTATCATATCTAGGACATGGATTCCTGGTTACTACGGTCAGGGATTCATACTGAATCTGACTAGGATAATAACTAGATTGATCAAGTAGTCCATGAAGAGATTTTCCAGCTACAGGCAGTCCCGTTATCTGGGCGCTCTAATTGGACTTATAGCCTGCCGTCGGGTAGGGTATATTTCCAGCACACTGTCATGTGTTGCACCCCTAAGTCACCTAATCCAACTCTCTTAACTTGCAACCGGATAACCTGGATTAAGTCCACAGGGCTTGTGGCCGTTGGAACATCTCGATGCATCTTGTTAGTAACTAAGCTTGTGATAACCCTAGTTAGTTAAAGTATCAAGCCATACTCATTGCTTGGCCATGATTGATGGATGGAGTCTAGACTAGTCTTGCCTAGGCAAGACCAGTACATGGTTATCTCAACATGTTACTGTTATACATTTACTTTATCGATAATTGGTTAGAGACTAAGTTCTGTTCTGGTGAAGGGTTACAACCCCGGTCCTTATTTGGTTTATGGGTTGTAACTTGGTTACTGGAATAGTCCTTTACTTATCTTATCATTTATCACCCTGTTTCCTTTAATCATGTCTTTCGTTATCATTATGTCTTTATGTGCTAATATGCTGGTTTTAGTTCTTAAGTGAAGCCTCCCTTATGGTACTTGCTCTTTCTGGGGTCTGACCCAGCTGGTTTTGTATGGCCAGATTTCGGAGTAGCACACGAGGATCTTCCAGCCATATAGTGAATACTAGACGCAACCCTGACAACGAGTGGGTTTTATTTTGCTCTCCCACTCTATTGTAAATTATTTTTTTGAGACATTTAGCCGCCGAGCAAGTGTTACCTCGTGTTAAATTTACATTCCTGTCAGCCTAAGGGCTGTAACATGATTAACAAATCCTAGGGTTGATCATGTATTGATGGAACTGGTGATTTCCAGGACCCTTCCTTTGGTGTGCGTATTGATCGATAGAAAGTTAAACAGATCTAATACGTGTTCTAACCCTTCATAGGCAGAAACTAGGGTTCACGAATTATACCTGCGGCGGAAAGGAGACAAGTAATTCCTGACAATCTCGAGCGGACGACCCCAAGATTTTCTGCACGTATTCCTTCCTCGAGTTGGACGTCGTGTGGGCGACGATCTCCCAACCTTTTCGCTTCCTTGGCAGCCCTCTCTTTCTCTCCTTACGTGAATCACGAATTTAGAGAAAGTTTCAGATTTTTGATCAGTAATCTGGCGGCCAGAGAATAGAGGATATATATAGGCTACGGCAGGGACCATGAGGAGAAATTAGGGTTAGGCCTCCTAACGGATCTGGATATCCTGTGTTCAGCCCGAACACACAATCCAGGCCCATTAACAATAACTCGGTCCACTAATGAGCTATTGTTGCACTACCTCCCTAATCCTAAATTATGTTTGTGGGCTCCTTTTATTATATGCTCGTTTGGCTCCCCATGTTAAGATATCGTATGTCCGTCGATCAAATTAAGTTACTGACAACTATATTGATTCGACATCTTTTATCCTTAAGTAGTACCGCTCAACTTTATTTGTCATATCGGATATAATCCACCTGCAGGGATTACATGACAATCCTTATGAGCTCCTTAAGGGGACATCATCAACCCGATGTATCGGGACATGGATTCCATTTATAATCAACAGCCCATATACATACAATGTTATTACCCAATTCATAGAGGTTGTTCATCCATAATGAATCTCACTCTTTTATGAGTCAAAGTAATGCACACTGCATATACATGTCCATTATTATATCCGGATTAAGAGCACAAGCATCCATAATAACAAAGGTGTTTGTTCTCTTATGTAGTCAGCACAAAGAGAACAACCTCAAGTGGTCCTTTTCAATACACACAAAGTGTACTAGTGTAAACCTATAGTCAAGATAGACTAATACCAGATTACACTACAACCTTTCCAATAGATTGTCCAAGTCCATCTAGGTTATGAACTATTTATATACTCCATAGGGAACTGATAATATGATCTTCTGTGTGACACCACACACCATATTATCTACAATATAGAATATCAGATATTTGCATTAACACTTGCAACAAATACAATATGCAAACATTTGCCCATATGATTCTCATTCAAAATTTAAGGAAATAAGGTTACTACAAAAGTGATGCTTTTAGTATATAACCCTAACAATCTCCCACTTATACTCAAAGCATTGCTTTTCAGTATACTTAAAGCCATGCTGCTATACATCTGACTCCCATTCCCTCAACATGACTATCAAAAGCCTTAGCTGGTAAGCTCTTTGTAAAAGGATCAGCTAGGTTGTCGGCTGATGCTATCTTGATCACAGCAACTTTTCCTTTCTTTACGAAATCTCCTATCAGGTGGTACTTGTGCTCAATGTGTTTGCCTGTCTTATGGGCTCGTGGTTCCTTCGAGTTTGCAACTGCACCACTATTATCACAATAAAGTGTAATAGACTTAGACAAACTAGGTACCACATCCAAGTCCAACAGAAAGTTTATGAGCCAAACCGCTTCTTTGGCTGCCTCAGAGGCTGCCACATACTCGGATTCCATGGTGGAATCAGCAATACATTTTTGCTTGATACTCCTCCACATAATGGCTCCACCTCCCAAAGTAAACACATAACCTGAGGTAGATTTTCTGGAATCTCTATCTGACTGAAAATCTGAGTCTGTATACCCCAAAGGAACTAAACTATCTGCCTGGTAAACTAGCATATACTCTTTAGTCCTTTTCAGGTACTTCAAAATATGCTTTATGGCAGTCCAGTGCTCTTGTCCTGGATTAGACTGATATCTGCTGACCATGCCTACGGCAAAGCAGATGTCTGGTCTCGTACATAGCATTGCATACATTAAGCTTCCTACTGTTGAAGCATAAGAAACTGCCTTCATGTTCTCTACCTCTTTAGGTGTCCTCGGACACTACTCCTTTGATAGAGCAATTCCATGTCTAAAAGGTAAGAAACCTTTCTTAGAATTTTGCATACTAAAACAAGTTAGTACAGTATTGATATAGGAAGCTTGGGATAAGCCCAACATCATTTTCTTACGATCTCGTAGAACTTTGATCCCAAGGATGTGACCTACTTCTCCCAAGTCCTTCATATCAAACTGTTTGGATAACCATACCCTTACATCAGATAACACCTTCACATTGTTTCCAATGAGCAAGATGTCGTCCACATAAAGTACTAGGAACACCACCATGTTTCTGTCACACTTTCTGTATACACATGATTCATCCTGACATTGATCAAATCCATAGGATTTTATCACCTGATCAAAACATATGTTCCAAGATCTGAAAGCTTGCTTAGCCCTTTTCAATGAACCCGTCTGGTTGCATCATATAGATGTCTTCCTCAAGACTTCCATTAAGGAAAGCTGTCTTGACATCCATTTGCCAAATCTCATAATCGAGATGAGCTGCAATAGATAAAAGAATCCTGATAGACTTAAGCATGGCTACAGGAGAAAAGGTTTCCTCATAATCGATACCCTCTCTTTGAGTAAAACCTTTTGCTATAAGCCGAGCTTTAAAGGTTTCAACCTTACCGTCTGATCCTCTTTTTCTCATATAGACCCACTTGCATCCAATGGCTTTTACACCAACGGGTGGTTCTACAAGCTCCTAGGCCTGATTAGAATCCATAGATTTTATTTCAGATATTATTGCTTTTTGCCAAGACTCTGCATCTTTATGTTGGAGTGCTTCATTGTAGGTATAGGGATCATAATCTTGTTCCTCAGGGACGAAGTCTGACGACTCTTCCAAGAACATATATCTATCATGTTGTATCACAACCCTCCCACTACGACGAGGCACTATCGGTTGTGGTGTAACATTTGTGACACGTTGTGCAGTTATTTGTGGTTCATCCTCTTATACTGTTGTACTGAAGTACTTGGTGTCTCACGTCCCAGTTCTTCTAGAACAACTCTACTTGTGGGTTTATGGTTCATCACATAGTCTTCCTCTAAGAATCGGGCATTGGTGCTAACAATGACCTTCTGATCCTTAGGAATATAAAATAAACCTTCTTTCGTTCCTCTTGGATAGCCTACAAACAAGCGTACTTCTGTACGAGATTCCAACTTATCTGCTTTCCCATTCAGCACATGTGCTGGACTACCCCAAAATGCGAACATGTTTCAGACTAGGCTTACGCCCAATCCACAGCTCTGTGGGAGTAAGAGGTACTGATTTAGAAGGAACCAAGTTCAAAATATAAGTTGCAGTCTCTAAGGCATATCCCCAAAACGAATCTGACAAATCCGAATAACTTATCATTAATCTAACCATCTCCATAAGATTTCTATTCCTTCTTTCGGCTACACTATTCTGCTGGGGCGTTCCAGGTGCAGTCAATTGGGATGCAATCCCAGCCTCTGATAAATAATTCCTAAACTCTCCAAAGAGGTACTCGCCACCATGATCTGATCGTAATGACTTGATACATTTTCCATGACGTTTCTCCGTTTCAGCCTTGTACTCTTTGAATTTCTCAAAGCACTCAGACTTACGGCGCATCAAATAAATGTATCCATACCTTGAATAATCGTCAATAAATGTGACAAAATATTCAAAGCCACCTCTAGCTTGGATAGTCATGGGTCCATACAAATCAGAATGAACCAATTCCAACACATCTTTGGCCCTATACCCCTTTGCCGTAAAAGGCCTTGTGGTCATTTTACCTTCCAAGCAAGATTCACAGACTGGTAGTGCCTCCACTTCCAATGAACTCGAAGGTCCATCTTCAACCAGTCTTTGAATCCTTCTTAGGTTAATATGCCCCAATCGCAAGTGCCAAGACATGTTTGGTTCATACAAGAAGGTTCTTTTCTCTTATTTAAGTTAGATGACATATTATTCATTTCCATAAGTTGCATTGTGGGTGAAATAAGATTAATGACATACAAATTATCAACCAATGCACCAGAATAGATAAAATGTTTATTCTTTCTAATAACAATATTATTATTAAAATAAACTGAATATCCATCCTTAACTAACAGAGAAACAGAAACTAAATTCCTTCTAAGTGAATATGCATAAAGACAATCTCTCAATGTCAAAGACTTATTTCTACCAAAAGATAAAGTAACATCTCCTAATGCAATGACCGATTCTATTGTAGCATCACCCATGAACAAGCATATCTCTCCATCACTGAGCCGTCTGGTTTTCTGGAACCCCTGCAATGTATTGCAGACATGATTAGTGGCTCATGTATCTACACACCAGGTGCCGGTAGATAACACTGCTAAACATGTTTCAACTACTAGTAAATAAGATATACCTTCTTTGTTTCCTTGTTTGAGAAGTGGACAATCAGTCTTCCAATGTCCTGACCCTTTGCACTTGAAATATTTGCCTTTCGGCTTTTTCACCGCGTCTTGAGGTCCCATGCCCTTCTTTGCTGAGTTTGCCTGTTTCTGAATGTTATTCTTCTTCTTACTGCCTTTTGGCTTAGAACTAGAAGCCTTTTCAGAAACAAAAACATGACCACTCTGTCTAAAAAGAGATTCAGCATCCTGTAGCTCTTTTGTAAGTTCTGCCAAACTATACAACCTTTTGTTCATGTTGTAATTAAGGCAAAAATTGTCAAAACTTTTAGGCAGAGTCCCGAGAATGACATCGACCTGGGATTCCCTACCGATTTCAGCTCCAAGGATCTCCATCTCATTCAGATGACCCATCATCTTGAGAAAATGATTCCTTACTGGTGTACCATCAGCCATTTTTGTATTCATCAAACATTTCATAGCAAACTGCCTAACTGTTCTACTCTGATTTTCGAAGGATTCCTTGAGGTTATACATCATGTCATAAGCAGTGGCCATGGCCTGATGCTGATGTTGTAGTACATTTGACATAGATGCCAGAATGTAACACCGCACCATCTCATCTACCTTTTTTTACTTCTTATAAGCCTCTTTGACCTCTTCATCAGAGTTAGCATCAGGCTTAGGTGGGCATTCCTCAATAAGTACATATTTGTACTCCTCAGCAGTCAGAATAATGTCCAAATTATGTTTTTAGTCAATATAATTCGGTCCAGTAAGTTTGTTTTCTTTAAGAATCACCATAAGTTGACTGAATGAACCCATTTTTTTGAAATCCTGAAAATCACATAAATAAAATTATGTAGGGCAAAAAAACTTTTTGAATTAACTAAATATTGATTCCCTCAAAACAATAATAAGAAATTCACCAACACCTTAAACACCATGAATTTAGCATGCTACGATAGTGTGGACGTATACAAATTCAACTTTGTTCAAGTTGGTTTTTCTTATTAATTTTAATATCATGTCAACATAACTTTATGACAAATAAAATTAATATGCTGGTCTTGCTCTGGTCATACAAATAATAGCAGTGACTCCGATGGGAAGGATACCATTATTTGTATCTAAGTGTATACCATTACTTAATACTAAGTCCATTACCTTGTAATGAGTTCCTTCAGATGGAGAAGTGAACACATACTAGGTAACTTTCTACAATTATCCCTAAGAAAGTTTGTACTGGTGATCCATAATTATACTCATCCGATATGGAGGAAAGCACTAAAGCCAACACGCATGTATAATTACATCACCTACAACCCAGTAATGGAGACCATAGGATTTATACTAAATAAATATCCTCTTCCACTTAGTTATTTAACAATGATGGTTTTTCTACTTGTTGATATTATGTCCATGTTGTCCATTATTAATGTAGGCTTGGTTTTTCAAAAAAACAACCACACAATGATAAACATGCATAATCAAAAAAAGCAAAATGACAAAAATAAGAGAAAATATCCAACTATTATGGTTATCTTTGCTGCTCCGTCCTCAACTATTCGAATCCAACATCCGCCGTTGTGCAGATCTATTTGGGGTTCGACCTGCCCGGTCAGGTCGCGTGGTTCGGGGCAGCGTCCCGATTTTATTTTTTTAAGGCTTTGGCTGTCGATTCCTTCATCGAAAATCATCTGTCTGCCTCTGGACTGCTTAAAACCAGCATCTCGTCCGGCGTCAGAAACAGCCACCACCGCCATCACGATTGATCAAAAATAATTAAAATTATATCAATCCTATGCCTCCCGAAGGAGTTCACACATAATCTAGATTGAAAAATTAAAATAATAAGCACGATCAACCCTCGTAATTTTAATTACATCCACAGCAACAACAACATCCACGACATATCCGTGGTTTAAACAACACAATCAAAAATATGCATTGG